>KV908582.1:144895-162395 GCA_002005505.1 Botryococcus braunii | reverse complement strand
AAACCCCACCGTAATCCCACTAAGAAGTTCTTCCTCTGTTATCTTTGAATCGGACTTTCTTCTGTCACGCAAATTCTTGGAGAACGCATCCTTTATTTCTTTAGAATGGGGTGTCTTGTGCATCCCCCTTGGTCGAAGGCCCAAAACCCTCGTCCAAGGGCCCGCGTGTCACAATCAACAAAGTGTCGACGAGGGTAGACCGTCCCCCACAGTAGCGCAGCATGAATATATCTAGCATTTGGGATGAATTGGTCAATGCCGTGTGTCGCCCACCAAGGTTTGTAGCCTTCAGCTTTTAAAACCTGTTCGTCGGCATAGCCGGCATGGACGTTACGTTGTCGTCAGGACTAAATGAATTTTGGAAAATTGTATGGTGGTAGTGTTATTGTTTATTGGCCTTCGAATCTTGCCGGAATGTCCAGTGTCGTCGATATAGCTCGTCCTCTGCTTGTGAGTGCGCGCCAAGACTGTGCTTAGACAAGAAGTCCGCCGTGTGGCAAACGCAATTGGTCACTAACGGCATGCAAGTATTGCAGGGATGAATATATCATGGCAGAGGTGGTTGGAGGTGTTCGCGGGACCTTCAATATGAAAGGCCGGTCCTACCTTAGGGAAGACATTTCCCTGGTACGTCCTTGTTTCCAAACCCCTATGGCCGCAACATCTTACTGCAACCAGGTCAACAGAAGCTACAACGGAATTTGACATAACATTTGTGGAGTTCCGGGCGATGTGCTGCAGTGGTTCAAAAATGCCTTGCCAAAAAACTTCCCCTTGGTGACACACGCAGAGAACCATGTGCAAGCTGTCAACAAGGTTTTGGTCCCTTGTGCCAACCTGTTCGCAAGGCCTCGTTTTTACTACAAGTTGCATCACTCGCCAGTGCTTGGATGTTAATGATTCTTAACATCCATTGCTTTGCCTATCCTTGACATCATGCCTTACGTTACGATGAAAGTGACACAAATCCAACCTTCAAGAAGATTCTGCCCCCAATACAGGACAATGGGCGCGGGCAGCGCTTGGAATGCAGCCACTACTGGCAACGCGAAGCCAAGCAGTGGCCGCGATGGGATGAAGTCAAAACAGTCCTAGCACACAGCAAAGATGGTCCAATCTCCATCGTCATCTATTGCCACTGCAACAGCGGCAGCCGTCGGGACGCTGAGGAGGCTCTTTCTTGCCTACTACCTGCGGGGATCACAGTCTTCTGCTTCGATTTCGCGGTGCGTTGCCGGCTCCAGCCGGGGGAAACCCAGCCCTTGCAGAGCCGGTGTAGGAAAATGTACACCAGAACGGCCCTTCACGCTTTCAAGGTGCACACAGTGCCTTGCATGGCATTTAGGTACATTGCCCAGCTATGCAGCCATGTGTCGATTGTTCAACAGCCGCTCAATGAGAGAATGGGTGGGGGGGGGGGGGGGAGGGAGATATATATATATATATATATATATATATATATATATATATATATATATATATATATATATATATATATATATATATATCGTACATGTGGGCAGAAACTCAGGTAGCTTCCCACCAGCAGCTTCAAGGATTGCAGCCCATGGCCAATCAAGGCCTAGCGACATGTCGTTCACCACATGGAGCTGCCTCCAGGGGTTGAAGCGAGTCCACAAATACGTGGGAAAACTCTACGTTCCAGATGACTCCAACCACGGGAAGCTGCCTCCAGAGGTTGAAGCGATCCACAAACACATGTGAAAGTCGGGCGGTCCGCGTGATGCGGACTCCTGGAGTGCTGCCGGACATCGCATAGTGCGGGTTTAACGGTGGGGCGGAAACAAAGGACGCTATGGGAGCTGCCAGGGCAGGGCAAAGGGGAAAATAAGTCCCAAAGGGGGATAAACAGGGCGCTGTGGAGCTGCCCGGGCAAGGCAAAGGGGAAATAAGCCGCAGTTGGGAGAACTAGGGCGCTGTGGAGCTGCCTGGGCAAGGCAAATGGGAAATGAGTCAAAAGCGGAACAAACAGGGCGTTGTGGAGCTGCCCCGGGCAGGGCAAAGAGGAAATAAGTCAGAAGTGGAAAAGCAGGGCGCTGTGCAGCTGCCCGGGCAGTGCAAAGGGGAAAAAACAGTGCCCTGTCGAGCTGCCTGGGCATGGCAAAGGAACGTTGAACGGCTGTGGAGGGCGACATGGGCATTGCAACGACAATGCCCGTATGTAGGGGTTGATGGGCATATAAACAACAATGAAAATTGAAGAGAGGACAATGAACATACCACTGACAATGGCATGGGGGACGGCGACATGGGGACGCCACTGGGACAGGGTTGTAATTTAAAAATATGTTCAAAAAAGTGGCTTTTAACCGAGAATCTCTGGGTTCAGGGGTCTGATTCTTGCTCCACGTGGTCTTTCTGTGAAAGGCAAGCAATGCATCTGTCCCTGCAGGAGGCGTGAGGCAGAGTTGGGGAAGATACTGGTAGAGGCTGTCCGGGCCATGAGTGGGAAGCCTTTTATCGGGAGGAGAGGCGAAAACAGGGGGTGGAGGGAGTTGTAGCAGCCCTTCTTGAGCAACATGTATGTGGGCACGTGCATGTGTGCGTGCGTGCGTGTGTGTCTGTGTGTGTGTGTGTGTGTGTGTGTGTGCGTGCGTGCTTGCCCATACCTGTGCGTCCGTGCATGTCCAGCGACGGGTAAGGGGAGCAGCTGGAAAGACGGAGTTTCGTTTCCCGAAGACTGACGGTTGTGTGAACCTGCGCGCGCGCGTGTGTGGGTGGGTGGGTGGGTGGATGCATGTGCAGCGAGGGGTAAGAGTTGCGGGGAAAGCAGGGAGTTTGGTTTCCTGAAGGCTGAGCGGGGGCGTGGATGCAAGAAACAGGGGTCAGGGCGCTCGGAGGGGCAGTTCGTGACCCTGGGGGCCAACGAAGTGCTGGATCTGGAAGTGGTGGTGAGGTACCTGCGGGAGCGCTTCCCCAAGGCGGTGATCGGGCTGTGGGGCCGCTCCATGGGCGCCGTCACCGCCCTCCTCTTCAGCCACAAAGACCCCTCCATCGCCGGCGTGGTCTGCCCCCCCCCTCCCCCTTCCCCTTGCCCCTCCCTGAGAAAGGAACAGACACATGCTTCTAAACCCCTCCCCTCGCCTTCCCTCAGAAACGAACAGACGCGCGCTTGCCGTACCCTCTCCCCTTACCTGTCCTTCAGGAATGAAACAGATGCTCGCTTGCCAACGCTCTCTCCTCCTTCCCTCCCAGAATTCCCCTAGGGAAAGGAATAGAGGCCTGCCCACTGGACACGAGCTTACCCAGCCTGCCGTCCCTCTCTCGTTCCTCCCTCCCTCCATGAGAGGGTATGGCAAGCGTGTGTCTGTCCCGCCCCGAGAGGGAGGGAGGGACACACGCTTGCAATACCCTCTCCCCCTGCCCCTCCCTGAGAAAGGATCAGACACATGCTTGCCCACCCTCTCCTCCTGCCCCTCCCTCAGAAAGGAACAGACACACGCCTGTCAACGCTCTCTCCTCCCCTCCCAGATCTCTCCCGGAGAAAGGAATCGAAACCACGCGCTTGCAGAGTTCCTCTCCTCCCTGCATCCCAAGGAAAGGGACAGACAAAACCCTGCCATCCCTCTCTCCTTCCTCCCTCCCAGAGCAAGCAACAGACACACGCTTGCCACCCTCCTAGAGAAAGGAAATCGCAAATGCTGCAAACCCCTCTCTCCTTCCTCCCTTCTTTCTACCATTCTCTCGCCTGATCTGGGAGCAGTAATCCTCTTCCCTTCACCCCTGCCCCCCAAAGTCACACTCGCACACAACACACACACACACACACACACACACACACACACACACACACACACACACACACACACGACACGCACGCGCGCGCGCACACACACACACACCCAGAGAGAGAGAGGGAGGGAGACGTGTTCATGCAAGCGAGAGTAGACAGAGTTGCAGAGGCAGGTGAAGGGGGTCAGCGCGTCTTGTTGGATTTTTTTTTGTTGAGGAGGGGGGGGGGCGCCTTCAGCCCCAAAGCTGAGAGATCGGGGTTTGTTCGATCCAAATCTAGGCCCGCCGCTTGTGCAGGTGGTGGACAGTCCTTTTGCTCGCCTCACAGACCTGATGCTGGAACTGGTGGAGGAACAGCGCCTGCCCATTCCCAAGTTCTTCATGAAGTCGGCCCTGAACCTGATGAAACGCAGTGTCAAGCGCCGGGCCGGCTTCGACTTGTCCTCTGTTTCCCCGATCGACGTCGTCGCCTCCAGCTTTGTCCCCGCCCTTTTTGGTGGGGTGCCCCCTCTGCGATGCGCTCACGTGGCAGGCAATTGCAGTGCACACACGTGGCAGGAAAGTGCACATCGGTGAAACCGCAGGGCGGCTGTCCTGCAGGGCCTAGTCCCGAGTTCTCTCTCTCTCTCTCTCTCTCTCTCTCTCTCTCTCTCTCTCTCTCTCTCTCTCTCTCTCTCTCTCTCTCTCTCCCCCCCCCCCTCTCACTCTCTCTCTCTCTCTCTCTCTCTCTCTCTCTCCGTGTGTGTGTGTGTGTCCCCCCCTCTCTCGCGCTCTCTCACACACACACAGACTTACCCCCCCCCCACCCACACACACAGGGCAAATCTCAACGAGTTGATAAAGACTTGTACTGCATGTACTGCACAGGGCCATCTCTGTTAGACAGGGCAAAGTGCTTCGGCCTGGAGCAAAAGGCAGTACCGCAGAGAGAGGGTACCGCAGTTATCCATCTGTACTGTCTGCATGTACTTGCGCGGTATTGACGAGGGGTTGGGAGGGCAGGGCACGCGGAGGGGGACACCTTCATAAACAAGCGGCACAGCACCATGCTACACGAAGCGTACGGCGGCGACAAGAACCTCATCCTGTTTGAGGGGGACCACAATGCCATCCGGCCCTCCTTCTTCTACACCTCTGTCGTCATCTTCTTCCACAACGTCCTGCGCCTCAAGGTACTGCCTCCCCCCGTCCTCGCAGAGGGGAGCATACTGGATCAGGAAGGAGGGGGAGGGGAGGGGGAGAGAAGGACAGCAAAGTACTGGGCAATGATCGGAAGGCCCCCCCCCCCCCCCCCCCAAAAAAAAGCTTGCTCACACATGCATGTGCTCCTCTCCCCCTCCCTCAATCCCCCCCCTCTCTATCTCTCAAAAACAGCGCGCGCGCGCGCGCGCGCACACACACACACCCACACGCGCGCGCGCGCGTACGCATATGCAAGCACGAACGTATCGTGTGTGTGTGTGTGTGTGTGTGTGTGTGTGTGTCCATGTCCGTGTCCGTGTCCGTGTCCGTGTCTGTGTCCATGTGTGTGCACTTAGGGGAATCCGAAGAATGGGCTTCTGATTGCGTTGGGATGACTTTTGGAAGAGGTGAGTGGAGCTGGGGGGAGGGTTGGCTCCTGCAGGATCCTCTGGAGGATGCTCTGTCGACCTCCTATGGGTTGGACGTTATGCCAGACATTGCAGATGATGCTCCCCTGGCGCGCTCCCCCGCTCCTCGCCAGTGCGCCCCACTATCCCCCCCCCCCTTTTCTCTCTCCCCCCCCCCCTCTCTCATTCTCTCTTGCTCTGCTTCAACTTTTCTTACCCTCTCCCATTCCTTGGTCATTTTTTGCATCGTGGCCCGGCCCCACATGAAACAGGGCTCGGCCTAAGGTATTCCGCTTCAAACAGTTGGCAGGTGTGCCAAGTAGGCCAAGATCATGCAAGTGGCCCTCATTCCCGTCCCTAGCCCTCTCTCTCTCTCTCTCTCTCCTCTCTCTCTCTCTCTCTCTCTCTCCTCTCTCTCTCTCTCTCTTGTGTGTGTGTGTGTGTGTGTGTTTTTGGGTGGGTGGTGTGGTGTGTGTGTGTGTGTGTGTGTGGTGTGTGTGTGTGTGTGTGTGGTGTGTGTGTGTGTGTGTGTGTGTGTGGTGTGTGCCTTGGTAGTGTGTTACATACAAATTGTTGTCCTGTGGAAATAAAAGGCGATCCACACTTCCAGTCACACGATCATGAGCCCGCTGAACTTGCTGCTCGTACATGTGCCAAGTGTGGATGCTCTCTAACAGAGGGGTCATGAGCCGGGGAGTACGGCAATTGTCTCACGAGCACCCAGACGACAGAGTACCAGCAGCCCTCCTCATCGAGGTTGGTCAAAGCTCACAGCATGATGCGCCTCAAGCTGCATGACAGTGGGAACTCCTACTAGATCGAATCTGTGTGGGTCTTCGGGCCTAAGCCGTTCCCTTTCAGGGACAGTCCCGATCGTGGCAACCGGGCACCCTCAGGACCCTTTGCGCAATTACTGTTACATTCGAATGATGCAGGGTTGGTTTGTCAGTTGCAAGGAAAGTCGTGGTACAACGGGGGAGGGGAGGGGGTGAGGAAGGGAGGGGGGGGACGTGAAATGTGACCTCCTAGGAGTTGCCACTGACAGCAGTGCGAGGGCTGGGGGGGGGGAGCAGGGCGACCAACCACAGCAGCAAACGGGGCAGCTCCGCGGAGGCGGGGCGATCCAGCACAGGCAACGAGGCGGATGCCCCATCCTCCCACAGAACAGGCAGCCAAACCCACACGCAAGCGCCCCAGCGGGCAGGCAGCCTGAGCAGCACGCAGAGCTCGCACTGGGCAGGCAGCCAGGAGGCCACGACTCCGGTTTCCAACCGGACGGGGAGTCTGTCGGAGGCGCAGGCCTCCTTCATGAGCGCCACCCCGGGATCCCACTGGGCAGGCAGCCAGCCGGGCACTCCCGCCACCTACTGGACGGCCAATCAGAGCAGCCCGCCCGCCTCCCTCTGGGCAGGCAGCCTGGCCCCCACGCCAGGCTCTCTGGGGCCCGCCAGCCCCGATTCCCACAGGGCAGGCAGCCAACACTCCACGCCTGCATCTCACCGGTGATGCCTCCTCCGTTGACGCTTCCCTGGCTTGTGCTGGGGAAGATGCCGGCCTTGCGTTGTGTGTGTGTGTGTGTGTCTGTGTGTCTGTCTGTGTGCTGGGGAGGGGGGTCGGTGTGGTACTGGTAGGAAGCATGAAAGGGCATGGTAGAGGCAGTGGGCTATTATCGGCTTCTTCCTTTTCTCTTCTCCTTCTCCGTCTTTTCCTCCTCCTCCTCCTCCTCCTTCCCCGCTTTTTTTCTTTTCTTCTTACTTTTCCCTGGGTGGGCGGCCCCGCGCGGGGGGGGGGGGGGGGCATTGTGACATGTGTTGCTCAATAGTCAAGCTTGCTCGTGGAGGGGCACTAGAAGGCTGAGGTGGGGGTGGGGGGAGGGGGAGGTGCAGGTATCCGGAAGCCTTCTCCAGAGCTTCCTCCTCACTCCCGGCCAGACAGGATGCTCTGCCTGACATGCGCCAGCCGCAGGTGCCTTCTTCTGCCATCTTCACTTGCCCCAAACCCCCCTCTACCTCCCCCCCCCCCCCTCTCTCTCTCATGTGTGTGCTTGCTCGCACACTTGTCTCTGCGCACGAGCGTGCATCTCAAGAGGGCATCTGCATTTGTGCTCGCGCGATTTCGAGCATGCTGAAATTGCTGCTCGTGTTCGGGTGCTCGCTTTCCGTACTACGACCTCCGCGATTACTCGGCAGAGCACAAATCCGGATGCCCCTAAGTGTGCGTGGAAAGGGGGGGTGTTGGGTGTGTACGTGAGTCTTGTATGGGGGCTGGGGGGGGGGGGGGCGCTTGCATGTTAAGGATGTGTAGGAGAGTCGCCGGTCGCTGTGACCGGTCAGCTCACTTAACATGCTTTTCCCCACAGACAGCTTTTACCTGTTTCCGTGGCCACTTTGCGTATTTCTCCAACATGCTGGACGTGTCCTAATCATACTTGTGTGGGTTGATGACTTTGTAGTTTTTCTTAATCCCCCCCTCTCTCTCTCTCCCTCTCTCCCCCCCCCTTCCCACCCCGCCTCTTTCCTCCCGCTCCCTCCCCCCGGTGTCTCCCCACCTGTTGATGGTTTCCTCTCCTACCCCTCCACATCTCTCCTTACTATTTCGTCTCTCTTCCCCGATTGCCAAACCCCCCCCCCCCCCCCCGGGTGTGTGGGGAGCCTGCCTCAAAAATGTTTAAAGGCGGGGAGGGATGTGGGGGCCACAGGAGCATTGGGGAGCGGCGGGCCAGGAGAGAGGCCTGAGCGCGGGAGCCGAGGCCCTGCCGACGCGGGCCCCAGGCCTCGCCGCGACACGCTGTCCATTTTGAAGGACATCATCCCTGAGGAATTCCGCAAATTGTCATTACGGTGCCCCACAAACCCCCTCCCCTTCCTTCCCCCTCTGTCCTTCCGCTTTGTTTCCCGTTGTGCTGGGCGCGCGCTCTCTCTCTCTCTCTCTCTCTCTCTCTCTCTCTCTCTCTCTCTCTCTCTCTCTCTCTTTCTCTCTCTCTCTCTCTCTCTCTCTCTCTCTCTCTCTCTCTCTCTCTCTCTCTCTCTCTCTCTCTCTCCCTCCTCCCCTCGCTCCCTCCCTCTCCCCCCCCCCCCTCCCCCAACACCTCCCTCTCTCTCCCCCCCCCCCTCTCTATCTCTCTCTCTCTCTCGCCCCAACCGTCCCTCTCTCTCCCTCTCCCTCACTCCCCCTCTCGCTCTCGCTCTCGCTCTCCCCCGCACACGTCTGCCTCTCCCTTCCCCCCCCCCCCCCCCCAACCACACACGTCTCTCCCTCCCTGCCCTCCCCCCCCCCCTTGTCTTGGTTCTCCATGAGCACAACCTGGTCAATCAGTCCGTGACTGAAAGCGTGAGCCACATGAGTGTTCCCCAAAGGGCCTTTCGTCTTTCACAAGTGGTGCGGTGCTGGGTTGTAAAGACCTGATTTAGTGAGAGGGGGCTTTCCATGACGGGCGGAGTTGGTGTGCGGCGCCCACAGGGAGGCTGAGGAGCGGATGCTGGAAGAGGCCATCTCTGCCTCCCTCAGGGAGGACGAGGAGGATGCCGCAGCAGCTGCTGCATCCTCAGCTGGGAGACCAGGCCCCCGTGCGGACCTGGCGCAACGAACCTGGCCTCATCTCTCCCGCCCCAGATCGAGGCGGTGCCCCGCGCGGCAACCATGGCAGCGAAACGGTGGGCTGCCAGTCTCCTGCGGGGGACCGCGCTGGGGCGCCCAAACCCCAAGGGCTCAAGCCCTCGGAGCAAGTCCCCGGCACCCGGTGGGGGGCCCGTGCGGGACTCGTCCCCAGAACCCCGGTGGGGGGGCTTCATGCCCATCTGGAAGCCCTTGGTGATGCGCTCGGCACCGTCAGCCAGCATCCTACAGTACCCTCCTGATGCGGAAGGGCCCCCACAGGTTCCTCCTGCTACCACTTTCCCCAACCTCCCTCCTCCCTCCCCTTGTGTGGAAGCCGTTTTGGCCTCCTCCTCCTCCACACAGTGATTGGCTTTTTTGAGGTTCCTCATTTGTGCACACACACACACACACACACACACACACACACACACACACACACACACACACACGCCCATGCGTGCTTATATGGATGCGTGCAGTCAGGCTATGCTTGTGACCATCAACGGGCCAAATGGATGGGAAGGAACAGAAAACGGATGCAGGTGGAGATTTAGGCGAAGGCGCTTCCTTATTTGCGGGTGTGTGGATGTGGATGTGCTCCTATCCATTTCCCTCGCCGGGGTAGACTTCAGGAAGAGAAGAATGGGCTTCAGACCTCTGAACTAGACTTGCCCTACCACTAACTAGACTTGCCCTCCTACTCATTAGACTTGCCCTACTTCGAACTAGACTTGCCCTACTGCTAACTAGACTTGCCCTACTACAAATTAGACTTGCCCTACTACTAACTAGGCTCGCCCTATTGCTAACTTAACTCGCCCTACTGCTAACTAGACTTGCCCTGTTGCGAACAAGACTTGCCCTGCTGCTAACTAGACTTGACCTGTTGCTAACTAAACTCGCCCTGCTGCTAACTAGCCGCGCCCTGCTGCTAACTAGACTTTCCCTATTACTAACTGCTTGTCCAAGCTCTTCCTGGCAGCAGGTCTTGAAAACAGCGGCACCCAAGCTTTCTACGAATGGTACTCAGCAGTGGAAAAGATTTCCTGTGCGGCTCCCTGATGGCTACGTTCTTGTGTACCAGGGCCCCCAGGAGGGATCCCAAGACAAGGGAGCGCCCCGTCCGCCCGCCGCACAGGCAGTACGCCCGCCGCCGTACCGCTACGAAGCCCTGATGGCGACAGGCGGGGCCACGGGTCTGAGGGAGCGGGGGGGCCCCAAGCTCCAGAACATCGGGACCGGGTTCCCCCCTGGGTACCTCCGCCCGCTCAACTTGGCAGAGGCGGTCACCCAGCGGACCCACCGGCCGTACTCGAACGTCGTCATGGAGTCCAGCGATACTCCTCGAGGCCCCTTTCCGCCTTCCATTCTTTTGGATTCCGCCCCTTTTGTACCGCATGAGCTGCGGGGCGACAGGGCCGCCACCCTGCCGACTGCTTCTGAGGACGGGGGCCTCTTTGACATCGTGGGGTTCCTAGACACCCCCACACCAGGGTCCCTGGTCTCCCGGGAGGTCAGCTTAGCATGCTTGGAAGCAGGTGTTCCCCCCCCCCCCCCCCCCGGGGACCCACTCTCCCCTCACCCATGCCTTGGGTCTGTCCTTTACTCAGCGGCAGGTGGTGTGTGTGTGTGTGTGTGTGTGTGTGTGTATTTGAGTGTTTGCATGTGAATTCTTCCCTGTTTGCGTTTTGCTGACGGTGGCTGGACCTGAACAAAGGAGAGGGGGGCCGTGTCGGCCCAGAGGGGAGTTGGGGCCACTGACTACTTGGAGTGCATGTGGTGGTGCAGGAGTGGGGGCCATCCCAGACTCAGGGGCAGAAGCATCCCCCTCGGGACTGGACAGGGAGCAGTACCCAGCAGCCCCCCTCAGCACGGGGGACATTGGGGCGCCGCAACAGTCTGACAATTTCATGGGCGCCGCAGCTGGGCCCCCCTGCGAAACCCGGAACCCTCGAGACCTGGGGAACTTCCTGGCAGGGTGGCGGATAGACGCCTCCCCGCCCCGCCCCACGCCTATGGGACGGCTTAGAGACCCACAGGCTGGCCTCAGAGGCCCATCCTGGCCAAGTAGGGGCGTCCTCCCGCCCCCTCCTTCTTTCATTGCCTCCTTTCATGCTCCGTGCACGTGCGTGCGTGTGTGTGTGTGTGTGTGTGTGTGTGAGAGAGAGAGAGAGAGAGAGAGTTTGTGTGTGTGTCACGGAGGGGGAGGGAGGGGGCGGGGAGAGAGAGTGTGTGTTTGGGTGTTCGACTGAGACAAGAAGTGTTGACCTGCGTTGGTGACGGAACTTCTAGTGGTTGCTGTGAGCATTGAGAATGTGGACAGTGTTAATGGAGAGAGGGGGAAGGGGGGAGCAGGCATCTTTATGTTTAATTGACGAGGCCATCATGCACATGATCGCCAATCAAAGGGGTGTGGGGGGGATGATTGGATATTGTTTATTTGGGGGGGCGGCCGGGGGGGGGGGGTTGTATTGATGGAGAGCTACAAAAGGTTGTACCAGATGATAGAAGTGCACAGGTGACCAGTATTGCACTGAATGTGGGTCCTCTTGGGCCCAGGCATACTCCTCAACCAGGGCTGTACAAGTCCTGGTTGTGCAGGTGGTACAAGATGATGAAAGTGCACAGGTGGCCAGTGATTGAGTAAAGGCGGGTCCTCTTGGGCACAGGCACGCGTGTCAGCCAGGGGGAGGATGGAGTCCAGTCGCTCGAGCGGCAAAGCTCCAGGGGCTGGCAGACCGCTGGGGGTACCAGGGGCTCATCAGGATCTAGTCCTCCACGGGGTACCAGCTCCGCGTACCCAAACCCCCCCGCCGAGCCCTCCGGATCCGGTCCTGGCCCGGCCTTTCAGAAGCCCCCATCAATGCCGTACAAGCTGCCTTCCAGAGGGGATCCCCTCTGCGGGGGACTGGGCACCGCTCCATCAAGGCGCCACGCTGCCGCCCTCGCCCGCCGCTGGTCCCCGGGCTCGGGCTCCCTTCACACAGTGCACTTGCCCGGCGCACGCGACAGCACAGACAGTTGCGCAGGCGCTGACGGCCTGTCAGTGCAGTACGCTGATGTTGGCGTACGGCCCCCGCAGCAGTATGCTGATGTTGGCGTATGGCCCCCGCAGCGGTACGCTGATGTGGCAGAGCGACTGGACTGCACTCCAGACTTCGCGGCTATGGAGCAGGTCGGCAGTTGCCGAGGCGGGGAAGAGCGCCTGAGGGAGCTGGCATCCCCGGGAGCTGCGGTCCCCTCCGGGGAACCGTACCAGCCCTTCAGCAGGTTCGCTGCTGCGCTTCGTCAAAGCGTTCCAGGCCACGTCAGTGGGGTGCGCTCCACTTGCTGCCGCGCCCTGCCCCACACACACGCACACCCGTGTACATTGCTTCCATGTTGTTGCATGTGGATCAAAGTGCCACTGATCAGCCCTGCCCCGCCCTGACCCCTGTCTCCCTATACTTTGCATTGCGCTCTCTCTCTCTGTCTCTCTCTCTCTCTCTCCTCTCTCTCTCTCTCTCTCTCTCTCCTCTCTCTCTCTCTCTCTCTGTGTGTGTGTGTGTGTGTGTGCGTGTGTGCGTGTGCGTGCGTGTATCCGTCCCTCACCCTTCCCTCCACCATTGCACACACACACACACACACACAGAGGGTGGGGGGGTTGTAGTGCGATTCGACTTACTCGACACTGCCACTTAGATTTTCTCTACAGCAAACAGACAACCAGACCCTCTTGGTCAATACAAAAGAAGGCCAACCTGCCCCCCACCCCCGTCCCAACCTCCCCCCAGACCTCTTTAGCGGGGCTGCCCCGGTCTTTTCATGATCGCGCAGACCTTACGCCATCCCGATTTTGTTCCCCTACAAGCACTCCTAGTGGTCCAACCCCCCCCCCCCCCCACACACACACACACGAGGAGAGTGTGGTATGTGGGGGGGGGTGGGGGGGGGGGCTGGAGATGGGTGTCTGAAGTTCACACTCTGATGGGATGGAGTGAAGAAGGGGAAGCAACACCAGCGGTCAGTGTACTAGGGCACCCGCCCTTACGCTCGCAGTACGGAAAACGAATACCGCGAATGTTCATACGAGCAGCATTTCAGCTTCCTCGGAATCGTGCGAGCGCAAGTACGGTGGCCCTCAAAGCTAAGTGGCAGTGGTGGGGTATCGGTCAGTGTACGGAAAGAAGGGGGTGCAGGCCAACTTGCTAATTGGGCGTAAGGAGGGTTCTCTACTGGGGATGGGCCCCGATTGAGGGGTCTGTACCTGGTTCGCAGGACAAGGGAAGGCCAGAGGCAAGGGGGAGGCGGCGGGGCTCAGTTGGGGGCTCCTCATGCTCTGGGGGAGGCCTCTCGCGGTCCGACTCCCACGGTCTCCATGGGGACCTGCATGGGGAGGCCCGCATGATCAGCGGGGCCGAGCAGGTGGAGCGCGTCCTGCGCCTTGCCGCTGCTCGCCTTTCCTCCAACCAGTCGACCGTGGAGCTCCTGCGGACGGATCCCGAGGGTACCAGTACCCCCGGCGGGACCACCACCCTGGTGGATGAGCTGGTGGAGACCTGGCAACAGTTGGGCCCAACTTGCGCTGACGGGCGCGATGCGCGCGCACTGCTCCACCGCATCGGCGCTGCGGTGGACTCGGAGCTGTCGACCTCCCTGCTCCCGGAGAGTCCCTCCAAGGGGGCCCTTAGGCTGGTCCCCCACAAGGGCGCCGTCTTGGGCGGGGTTTGGGACACCGCCTGTGGGAGCGAAGCCCAGCAGAGGGATGCTGGGGAACCTGCGCTGGAGGAGGCCCGGGCCACCAAAGCCCCTTCTGGTACACCCGGAGGGAGGTCCCGGGTGGAGGCCGACCATGGGGTCGTCCGCCCGCATGCGGTCAGCGTCAAAGAGAGGCGCGCTGCCTTCGAGCGCAGGTCCGTGCAAGTGCCTTCCAAAATCCTGCTGTCTTTTTTCCCCCCCTCTTTTGCCCCCTTTTTTGATGCGCTTCTTTGATTTTTCGCCCTTTGTGATTCCCTGCTCCATAGGATTCTCTCGAGCATTAGCCGGATCGTACTGCCTGCCAGTGCATTAGTCTGCATCCTCGGCTGCACCAGGGCATACTTCTGTCTCGTTTTTGGACATGTTTGCCGACGGATGTCTGTCATTGTGCCCGCACTCGCACGCCTCTGTGTGTGTCTGTGTGTGTGTGTGTGTGTGTGTGTGTGTGTGTGTGTGTGTGTTTTCAGGATCGACCAATTGTGAATGCAACACTGACAGAGCGCATTGGGGTGTTGTGGAACAGGGCCTGGCGGTGACACATTTCCCCGAAACCGTTTTTTTTTTCCAGCCAGCAGTCTCCCTTTGGTGCCTCATTGGGATGTGCTGCTGCAGGGCTTTCCCTGTCCCTCCCAAGCCAATGCTCATGTCCCCGGTGTGTGTTTTGTGTCACATGGATTCACAGGGCAGAGACGGTTTCCCCTTCCTCCTATCATTGAAGGCACCTGCTGTAGCGACAGCCTGTTATGTACGTCTCCTCAGGGGGCTCATGCCGTGCAGGACGGCACGGCATTGTCCCCTTCCGGAGAGGTGTTAGTGCACCTGTTCTGGTCACAGTAAGTCGTAGGTTCGAAACACGACTGCGTCATTATGCTGCTAGCTATTTTTTTCCATTTTTTCTTTTCTTCGTCTTCCTCTAGTCGAGACACCGGTAGTGCTTCACAGGGTGACCCAAGTATCCCCTCCCCCCTTTCTCTCGCTCTCCATGGTTTTCCTCCCCTCCCCCCTCCCCGGAGGTCGCTATAATACATACCATGCGGCTTCCAAGGCGGGCTGTGAGGAGAAATGCCAGGTCGTATAAAGTGGAAACACCGTGGAGTCTGTAGCAGGGTATAACGGATGTCCTGGGATGGCCTCTAGATGTGTGGATGCCTTTTTCCTCCCTCGGAAGGACCGTTTTCTGGGATGCCGGATAGAGAGTTTTTCTTACGCGATCATTCATGTTGGGCTGGGTAGGGAAGGGGTTGGCCTTCCTTGCCTGACAATATGTGGCGACCTAGTCCATGGCGCCGGATTCTGGGTTCTCTGCTGGGCTGAGTGATTGAGGATGGATGGTGTGCGTGCGCGTGTGTGTGTGTGTGTGTGTGTGTGTGTGTGTGTGTGTGTGAGAGAGAGAGAGAGAGAGAGAGAGAGAGAGAGAGAGAGAGAGAGAGAGCACGCGAGTACTACCCAGCGCGCGCGCGCACGTGTGAGGGTGGGTGGGTGGTAGGTTGTTTTGGATATGCTCGGGCACGGCGGCATGCATGCAGAGTGTCGGGAGAGGTAGCACTCCTGTCACCTCCTGCTGCCGAGTGAGGTGGCACCAGTCTATGTAAGAGCACAGACTACATATGTTCGTGCTGATCACGTGTCAAGAATCCCCGGTCAAGCACAAGCACGTTTCTCCAGCCCTGCCATGAGCCCTCTGAGCGTCAGGTGGCGCACAACTTGCCTTTTGATTCGTCGTTCCACCGTGCAAGGGAGGCACTTGCTAACGTGCAAAACTCCCTCTCCCTCTCTCTCCCTCTCACTTGCCCCTCTTCTCTTCTCTTCTCTCTCCCTCTCTCTTCCTCCCCCCCCCTCTCCCTCTATATTTGTTACTCCCCTCTCTCGCCTCTCGGGTCCCGCCTCTTTCTCTTCCCCCTCCCTCCCTCTCCCTCCCCTCCCTCCCTCCCTCCCCCCCCCCCTCTCTCTCTCTCTCTCTCTCTCTCTCTCTCTCTCTCTCTCTCTCTCTCTCTCTCTCTCTCTCTCTCTCTCTCTCTCTGTCCCCCCCCGCCCCCCCCTCCCTCCTCCCTCTTTCCTCCTCCTCCTCTTCCTCCCCCCTCTTTTCACTCTCTCTCCATTCCCCCCTCCCCCCCTCTCTCTCTCACACACACACAGTTCACATTGTGACCCCAACGTGCAAGGGAGCCCCCAAGTGCGTGGAATTTTTACTCTGCTCTCGCTGCCGATTTATCCCTAGTGTTCCCTTGGGAGCCAGCGTAGGCCAAGAATGACTATTATTGGGGGAGCTAGAATGCCCTTAAAGGTTGCTCTGCCAATGTGCCACGACACCTATGGATACCTACCATAAGACCTCATCACAGAGTGGATTGGAACAATGGCGATCTCTCGAAAATAAAGGGAGGCGGAGAATGTTGAAGAGTAGTCGTATTTCACCTTCGCAGTCCCATTACAAGTCATTTGGGGGTCGTTTGCAAGTCATTAGTGATTCTGAGTCAAGTCGTTGTATTAGCAACACAGTTACCACCGGGTCGGTGGTGGTTATCGCAACATCGATACTGCTTACCAGCACATGATCAATTGTCATTGGCGCGTCATGCTGCTTATCCAGAAGTCGTCACTGGTCATTGGCAAGCCATTGCTGGTTATCCATACTTCGTTACTGGTCATTGGCAAGTCAAAGCTGGTTTTCGGGAACTAACAATCCATCCGAGCAAGGAAGCAGCTTAGAAATAAGAGATGCTGGACGCTCAACACCGGGCATAGGCAGGCGTGCATGCCGAGCCAACGCCATTGCTGATTGCACTTTTGACTGCCAGGGGAGGGGATGTGGAATGGTGTTTGACCATAGAGGTATGGTCCAATTCCCCACCCCCCCCCCCCTTTTCCCGAAAGGGTAAGCAGGGTTCAGATATATCACGCTCCGCGATTTGCACATCTTTCGTCGCGTACCCCATACGCTTCACGACTCGGGGACTCAGCCGACTCTCTGGGGGTGCCTGCAGCTGCTAGCATCTCATCCCACCTGCAGCTGGGTCACAGCCTCAAGCGCACGCCACTGCCCCTGCCTCATGCGTTTGATCAATTCAAGTTGCCCTTGTTTTCTTCCATTCGGCAAGATAACAGAGTGCTGGGCTGTCCGGCCCTCTTGATTAAGAGATGGAGTGCATCAGTCGCGCCACCAAAGATGGTGCCAGCAGGGACAATTTCTGGCCGGGACGTCTGCCGCCAGTCGTAAGCTGAGGGGTGTAGAAGGGCGTGTCTCCAACCTGACGCGTCGAGAGGCATGCCCCCCACCGGCAAAATGTCAAACCTGAACACACAGCTCCGCCTCCACGTATACCCACGCGCCCCGTGCCCCCTGTCCCCGTGTGGGGAAGGGGGGGGGGGGGCTAAATGCATTCGCGTGGGCGTGGGGGAGGGATCTTAGTTGCTGCTGCAAATTTCCCTCGTATCCAATGAGGCATTTCCAGGAAATCCGCCAGGGGCCTTTGCCTGCGGACACGGGCCCTCCGATCTGCGGACTGTTTCCTGTCACGCACGCGTGGAGTGTGTGTGCTTGACACCGTTCTGCATTACTGCGCTCCGGGAGAATCCCTTTTGCGCATCCCACCACGAGGTGTATCGTTTCCATCGAGTGAAAAGGGGGAGGAGCACCGGGCGAGTGAAATCGCTACTGGTGCATCCATGAATGCCATGCACTCATGTACTTGTGCAACTCACAAGAGGGTGAGGCGCCACTCTCCCTCCCCCATCTCTCTGTCTCCTCCCACGCCCCCCCCCCCCCTTGCTCGCCACCTCCACCCCCTCTAAAGAGAAGAAACCCTTCTGCCCCCAGTTCCACC
>KV908582.1:134895-137395 GCA_002005505.1 Botryococcus braunii | reverse complement strand
TCGTCCGAACGTGGCCGTTGAAGCGGTGGATCTTAAAGAAGCGATCATAAGAGACTGGAAACACCCACAAAAGCTTAAGGATCAGTTCGACTTATGGTTGAAAATAAAACCACCCCTTTACGAAGCGGCTGCCGCCACCTTATTTGGCAGTGGACAGGTGAGAGGTTACTCAAAAACATTCCTTGGTGTCCCAAAACATGATATATAAAACTTATTAATGCCTGACCACTAGCACTCCTTGCTCAGTTTTACTCCAGCAGTCGTTTGCCTTGTGAACTTTCTTTGTGGGTACACTTTAACAGGTATCTTGGAATTGGGCTACAGGAAGTCTTAGAAGGCTGGTGTTGTGGTTGTTTTTGGTGTGCATGGTACAGGAAAGACCTGTGACTGTGGGTATGCAGCCTGAGCTCGAAAGGGTCGACTCCTTTTCTGTCATGTCTTGTGCTAGCAATTGTATCACAGTGTGCGAATGCCCAGACGTGCGCGCGCGTGTGCGTGCATGCGTGCGTGTAAGTGTGAGCATGTGTGTGCGTGTGCGTGTGCGTGTGCGCGTGCGTGTGAGTGTGCGTGTGCGTGTGTGTGTGTGTGTGTGTGTGTGTGCGTGCGTGTGTGTGTGTGTGTGTGTGTGTGTGTGTGTGTGTGTGTGTGTGTGTGCGTGCATGTGTAGGGGGAAGGAGGTGGGTGGGTGTGTGAATGGGGGGACTTACGGGTGGGTGGGTGGATGTGCACATGCGTTGGGTGTCGCCCAGAAGCATGTGCATGTGCATGTGCACTTGTGGGAGCGTAACCCCCTGCTGTGCTGGCAGAATCCCACCTTGCACAAGTGGGGGGACGGGGCGGGCAATCGCTTTGGGAGGTGGGGCACCTGGGGTGGGCCTGCATTGGCTTTTGGGCTTTCACATGTGGGAAAGGGAAAGAGCAGAGGGGGCATATACCTCTGTGAATGCCTACCGTTGGACCACTGAACTGTGGAGCGGGCCTTGGTCCCTTCCCCCCCCACCCCCCCGGGGGGCTGGGAGGGTGCGGTGGTTTTGACTTTCACTAGACAGCCCTTCAGCGCCCCTCCTTCCCTCCCTTCTCTCCTCTCTTTCTACCCCACTCCCTCTCTCCACCTCCCCCTCTCTCCCCCCCCCCCCCAACACAGACACCGCAACACAGAGTGTTTAGCTGCATCCATTACTGGAGGCCAGGCAGCCTCTATTTAGTAGCCCCCCCCTCCCCCCCCCCCCCCCCCCAGGTGGGGAATCTTGCTGCAGCTCCGTGTGCCGCGTGGAAAGGGTGAATGGGGTGATGTGGGTTGCGCCAGGGAGCCTTTTTAGGCGCCATCATGGGATCTGTGACCAAGCTGGACCCCAGCATGACGCAGGCCTTGACTTCCGCTCCGGGGGCCAACCCAGGTGCCCCTTGCTTCCCAGGCCCCCAACTCACTCCAGTGGCCTGTGTATGGGTATGGGAGAACGGGACGGGGAGACGAGAGCATGTACGCGCGTGCGTGCGGAGCGGGACCCTGTGTGTGTGTGTGTGTGTGTGTGTGTGTGTGTGTGTGTGTGTGTGTGTGTGTGTGTGTGTGTGTGTGTGTTTTGGGTGGTGGTGGTGGTTTGTTGGGGGGGGGGGGGGGCTGTGTACTTGCCCTAAGGGAGAAAAGATAGCAGGTAGGTCAAGCATGAATGGTTGACATGAGGGGGTTGCCCATTTTGTTTTGGGTTTTGGGGGGGGGGGGGCGCAGAGATGGCAAAGCAGATAAACGCTTTGCAGTCGGGGGGTCCGCTGGTACAAGGCCGGAACTTCGCCGTGATGACGGGAGTGAACGCCGGCATCGCTGTTCTTTGTAAACGATACCGCAACAAAGAAGACGTCTATGGCACGTATGTCCACCCCTGCCCATGTTGCCAGATTTGGCCGTTCTTGCACCTGATAGTTCGCATCTTAACCACGCTGATGGAGGACTTTATATCTCAGGAAATAGTTTCATATTTTATGTCTATTGATCTAACCAGGTCATCTGACCCGGAGTTTTTGCCAGTTTGCACTTGGTTTACAAGGATGAATTACATTGCTCGAACACCTGCCATTGCCTACGTATCTCTGTTTTTTTGGCCAGTATTGCCCAATCGCCAGTTTGTTCTTTGCGTTTTGCCAGTTTTGAATTCGAATTTGCATCTATGACGGGGTCGGCTGCTGGTCCCGACTTTTTTGACGTATAAAACACCCGGGTGCAGATACAGGGCAGGGCACATATGTCTCTCTTGCTCACGCTACTGCATGGCCTTATCCAAACAAAGGGTAGATCTCAAATGTGGCTCCATGTGATCTCATGGGGAAACCCGTGGGCGTAATGTCATGGTTTGTTGTCCATATGCAAATTCTTGCAAATTGGGGAGGGGGTGCATCACCCCCATGCGAAGGGTCTGTGGGTTTTTTAAGCGCCCCTTTCCTTCCCGACCTACCCTCCCTGTGTGTGTGTGTGTGTGTGTGTGTGTGTGTGTGTGTGTGTGTGTGT
>KV908582.1:102395-129895 GCA_002005505.1 Botryococcus braunii | reverse complement strand
GCACTCCTCAGCAAACGGTTAAAGCTGCGTGGCACCGTTATCATGAAGAGCATTGCCAAAGCCGCACTGTGCAGGAAATGGGCCTACAAGAACGACTTGCTTCGAGTTGCTAGAGCCCAGGGCTTCATCCCACTTGCATGTATGCATGCTGTTCGGAAGTGTTCTTGCCTAGTCCAGGCCTCATGCACCTTGGCTGCACGAGGTATGGTGTTATCTCGATCCTAAAGCTGTACCAATACCACTGTAGATTAATGTGGCAGCCATCTGCTTACAAGCCTCTTGCCAATGGCCTTGGCGACACACTGGCGCGAATACAATAAGCAACATTCCAGGGATTCCAGAAAGGCTTCATGTATTTCAAGCGTGTCTGCAGGTCCTATCCAACGCCCAACTCCGCCCGGGCCCGTTGTAGCTGGGCCTCCACGTATGCCACCCAAGCAGGCTCCGTTTCCCTCAGACTTTCAATGGTGCAGAGATCATGCTTATCTGCCTCCTCGAACGTCAACAGAACCAGATTGTCTGCAGTTGCTTCCTGCGTTGAGTCCCACCTGGGCACACACACACACACACACACACACTTAATTAATTAGACCCTCCGCACGGGCAATAACGGTAGGGTCATCGAGGTAGAAAAGACGTGCTCAAAACACAAAAGAAGCAAAGACAAGATTGCCATCATGTTGTCCCCACTCCTCCAGACTTGTAGAAGGGACGGGAGTGGATGGGGGATGAGGAATGGTGTAGCAGGTCGGAAGACAACGAGGATGTATGAGCATATGAGCTGGAGTGTTGGGCCCAACGGGAGTCTGCTGTCTCTCCTGTAAACTGATCTTTTACCCCTGTACCACCACACCTCTCATATTTGCGTACCGTGTCAGGGTGAGATTGGCAGTAGACCGATTCAGGCCTTTGGAGCCCCCAGGCATTACATGTCGGGGAGCTCTTGCGCTGACGCCCCTCCAGAGCTCCCTCACTAGATAAATTACCTGAAAGTCAAACCCCACATTTGTTCACATGTTGCAGAATCCAATGCCCCTACTTCCTCCATGTATACATATTGCAGCACTTCCTACGCCTCTAATTTGATATAGGTAGACCTTGTCAACTCAGAGACCTGGCAAGGGAGGGGGTCCGAGGAACGATAACCTAAGGATGCTCATCAGGAAGTAAGGGTGGACTAAACCCTCAATTTGGCACTACAGAGGATCTTTTGACGTACATTGGATTTCCTCCTCAGGCCTCACAGCATTAACCTGGAGCGTGCGTGCACGTATGTCGGTGTGTGGGGCTGTGTGTGTGTGTGTGTGTGTGTGTGTGTGTGTGTGTGTGTGTGTGTGTGTGTGTGTGTGTGTGTGTGTGTGTGTGTTTTGGGGGGGGTGGGTGGGTGGGGAGGGGCATGCAAAATGGGGTGTTTGTGTGATTTGCATGCCACACCCCCCCCCCCCTCTTCCAACCTCGTTAAAACCACACGGCCCCGCCCCCACCCCCCCGGGGGGGGGGGTGTGTTGGGTTGTCATCCACAAAAGACAAATCAGGACTTACATCATCTAGCCCAACAGCAGGGCCTTCTGGATTGCCGAAAGAGACTTCTTCCCGTTGTGACAAACGGGCCAGCTGAGCCTCATATTGAGGACCGGTGATCTTAAAAACTGGTTCTGGTTCAAAGGGCCTCCCTGCCAATTGGCAAGTAATGTATGCAGCAGCTGCCATTCCGAATATCGCAGGCAACATACCCAGCACAGGGATCGTGCGGATTCTGAAATTTGGCACAATCTGCAGCAGACATACATTGTCGGTTTCTCTTCAGATAGACATATCAGGTAGATCATCTTTGGTTCCCTCAAAACCAAAATTGCACGGGGAGTCCAATCAGCGCGCCTCCATGCTTTCAAACCTGCCTTGGACGCAACCCCCTCGCAAGGAACTCCCATGAAATGTCGATTGAAGGGGGGGGGGTAGTATAACACTAGCGGAAGAGGTTATGACACGGAATAATCCCTTGATATTGAACATAGCACGACTGATACAAAGCGGGACTGGCATGTGATGTGTAATAAAATTTGGGAGTGTGTTGTTGCACTGCAGACCACCATGGCTGCAGTGCACTAACACACTCCCAAACTTCATTACACATCACATCACAAAGTACAGCAGCTGGAAACCTCAGGCAAGGCTTGGTTCTCTACCCCCTGTGGTCCATGTGGAGATTTCATGTTTCAAAATCCCAAACTCACGCATGCGCCCAACTGGACCAAACCCGCTCCCCCAACAAAAAAGGGGGGGGGGGGGAGGGCGGAGAGAGAAAAGAGAACAAGAAGGCCATGCCATTCACCAACAGTGAAGCTCCCAACAGCTCCTGTTTAAGTCAAGATCTGCAGACCGCGGACCTATTGGGGCATGCCTGAAAGTCAAGGGGATTCTGCCCCACTTCTTCAATGGGTACCAGATGGCAACATGGTTTTTCAGTCGACAGCACCACCGGTACCCCCGATGTGATACCATGTTCCCGTTTCAGCCGCTGCCGGACTGCTCGTGCCAGGGGATCAACCACACTTTCACTGATATCCGCTATTCTCAGCCGTGTGGGATCTGCCTTTGCGCCTGCACAGCTAAATCAGCTCACTGAAGCCTTCGACATTTCCAGCCTATGGAACACAAGCCAGTTCACGACACTCTAAATCTTCCCCATGTCCTGCCATGTCAGGTTGAACAAAATGCTCGCAAAGGATGGAGACTTGCCGTGTCCACGTCTGCCACTGCCTGTCTGTCACATTCACACTCACACTCGCACTCGCACTCACACACACTCACACACACACACACACACACACACACACACACACACACACACACACACACAGACACAGGCAGGGAGACAAATGCGTGCATACAAAAAACATATACACGACTAACCAGCCACACAATATAAGCCTTTCGACATCATAAGATGCACGGCGAACAGAAAGGCTGCTTTGTCCATTGCCTGCATCAGGAAAGGGAAATGGGATAGTTCACACCTGCCCCTGCCACACAGAGAACGGGGATGCTCCGCTTCTTGCACAGAGCAAGCAATGCTACCTGCACTGCCCTGAGAGTGAGTGATACTTGCTATCCATAGTGAAAACAAGGAGAATATATCCTGTTTCTAACTTGTCTCATACACCAGGGGGTGCGAGAGATACCAGGCGAGGCAGCTACAGGGTTTAACATGAGGTTTAAGAGCAAAGGCAGCTGACAGATAAGAAGAACCTGAAGTCCATCACATAAATGGCCCTTAGAAATGAACCCTTAGAACCGAATTTGACGAGAAAACCACGCCCCCCCCCCCCAAAAAAAAAAAAAAAAAAAAAAAAACGGGCTAGAGGAACCGAACACTTTGCCAACTTTGACGACATCAGTACCCCTAACGATGGCATTTAAGCCAATGTGTCCAGAAATAATAGAATCCTTTTACTTCATCAGAATTGCAGAACTCCATCACACCTCATCCGTCTGGACACCAAAAATGTTATAGTATAGAAATGCCTTCCATCAGTTGTCGGACGTGGATGGACCAAAGCATCCTTCTGCATCAATGAACAGCCTCAGAACCTATACTGCACCAATCAACCAACCACCCGCCAACTGACGGGGACCGTAACAGGGTAAAAATTGTGGAAGGACGGCGCCAGAAGACCACCTTCAAACCAACTTCACAGCTCTTAACCCAACCTTCCAGCACCACACGATCTGAAATGCTTCCCAAAGGAGAATGGCATGGGATACAGCCAAGCGAGTGCCCCATGCAAGAGCATGACAGAGAAGTGCTCTCTGTGCACCGGTTCTCACAATTGTAACCCCTATCAACCAACAGGTGTCTGCATGAGTCACCCTAGGCTCCCTCTCTATGAACTACACTTATTTTCAATGTCACTACTTCAGTCTCGTCTAGGCATGCGGGTTTTAAAACCCGGCTCACCTTGGTTTCAATGTTGTCAATTGCATCCAGCACGTAATCGGGGTCCCCAGATAGAAGGTCATTCTCAGTTTCCACGGAGTACATTGAGACTCTTGCATCAACATAGGCTTCAGGAAAAATAGTCTCGAAGTGCCTCTGTTCCCACATCACCACCTTGATGTGTGATTGCCGGTCTGGTTTTCATGCAGTCTCATGACATACTCAACACTTGGGGCACTGGTGCAACCAGCCCTAAACTGCTGGGCATTCCTGAAGCATGATCACAGATCAAAAGCACTGGACTTGGGTCCAGGAGTTCTCAACCCGATGAGCTCAAGATTTGATTGTGCGACTGCATTCTTGTGGTAGTGATCAATCCCTTACTGGGAGGGGAGGGGGCCTATGCACTTTTCAAGCAGGGACATCCTCTAGAATGACTCAAAGCATCATGAAACAACATGAGTAGCAAAATGCTTGCTGGAAATGTAATGATAAAACTTTTCAATTGAGTCATGCTACATATGGCACTAAACACCCGTCAAATGCAGTAGCGTTTCATGTCCAAAGAATTACAAAGCACCCTGCAGCATCTCACCTTAAGGCATGTCGCTTTAGGCATACCGACATCTGCACGTGTTGCAAGAGCATGTCGATTCAAGGATGACAGGGTGACCTTCCTTCCCCCAGGCAACAGCAACCTCAACTTTCTCTTGTCCCCAGCAGCCGCTAGCTAATACCCAAACTTTTGGAGTCTAGAAGTATGTCACACAGAAGAATGGAAAAGGGGATGAAGAAAGGCCCCTGATCCTTCCCTGACGGAAGGAACTCTGTTGAACAGCATGGTGTGCAGCGGATTTCATGCCAGTGAACATGGTCGAATATAGGGGATATGCCTGATCAAAATCTATGAGTCTAAGCTTGCCAACTCCAGATCGTAGCAGGAGGTGAGCAGCATGACTCCCAACACCCTGTTCGATACATGCACCCAGTCACTGGAAAGGGGCCAGGGACATGCAGGTGCATCGTAGCATGCTTAAATCATAAAGCGTTTATCGAGATCAAGAAAAAGCAGCAGCAATAAGTGCATTCGACGAAACAGTCAAGCCGTCCCGCAAGCAACATTCTTCTCAAGAAGAAAGGGCTTACTCCAAGCCCAACGATCACAACAAAACTCCTTGACACAGCTGCTTGCTTTTCCGCGCCAAAAAACTGTATGTTTCTTGTGAACATCTCAACAAGGACCTCATCCTTATAAATATCTAGATCCTCGTTGGAGGACTTGTCTTTGCCATTTCTCAAGCTTTCACTTCCAAGGAGCGATAGCCCCGAAGGTTCAGCGTGACCATTTCTTCTTCGAGTCCTCGTTGTCTCATAAAGCGCCACTGCCAAAACTGCGCCGACAGCCAGGCCACCCAAGAAACTAACCACAGAAGGAGTTTCGACGCGCATTGAATGAATACCACCACATCAACGTATAATGGAATTCAATACAGTAGTTCTTTCCAAATGTTGGATTACGAATAAGTAATCAATCTAACGGGCGAGACAATGCTGAAGTCCCTTGGTCGACACATCCTACATCTGTCGAGACTGTTTGAGACGGATTCTGGTAAGAAATTCCCCGGTGAGTGATTCAAGCTTTCCGATGAGGTCTGTATTGAAACGCTCAACAACTTTCGTCGAAAAATTTCATTCCAGTGGAGGAGTGATCACTGATCCCTTTTCGATCACTCCTGCCGTGCTGCGTCATGGCATGCTGCGGCACGGTACGGTACAACCTCGAGCTTTTTGATTTGAATTATCAATACTCTGCTTCCTGCCAACGTCCAGATAAACTCAAACCATGACTTAACGGGTTACTCAATAGCCTTTCAGATTAAGGGCTGCTCCCTGTCATATGATTCATAATATAGCAGGATGCACCGTGGAGTTTCCACATGCACCCTATGGGACTCAGCTCCTCTTTATGGAACGAGTAATAAAAACACTTGAATGTAGAGGAAATGCATTGCTGGAAGCCCCAACTGGGTCTGGCAAAACTTTGAGCCTATTGTGTTCAACTCTGAGTTGGCAGAATAAGCTGCAGCATCAAGAGTAAGTTAATAGATTTCCAATAGTGAGTTGAGCGCGCATTGAAATTCTGAGAAAAAATCTCAATGAGACAACGAGTAACAGTAATGGTTAAACCAGCTTCAAAGGGGTTTCAAGTAGCCTCCATGAATTTGTGCTCTTCAGGATAGTGCAGCAAACATGTCATAAAGCATTGATGAGTCAATTGGCTGCGCAGAAGCGCACAGGCGCAGGACCATACGTCTGGCACAGAGCGGAAGCCAGAATATTGCTGTACATCCAACGGCACAGCGGGAGACGATGTCAGCAAGTGCAACAGCAAAGGCAGCCTGGTAGAGGGTCATGAAATTGCCAGTCCCACTGCTTGCAAGCCATCTGCCTCTAAACCGCCCACCACAAGTATAATAGATTTGTCAGACAGCTCAGATGACAGTGACAGCGATGAAGTCGTGTGTACGACACCACTGCGTGATAAAGCAAAAACAGCTTCCAAGAAAAATGCGTCCAAGGAAACTACATCCAAGGAAATCAATCTTGAAAGGGATGATGACATTAGTGACCACGAGCAGCATGGTCAGCCTCTCTCTATGAAGTCACGTTCTCCGCGAATTTTTTACGCAACCCGTACTCATTCACAAATTGCACAGGTAATGCGTACCATTGCCAGCGAAGCAGTAAAAAGTCATATCTCAACACAATGTACTACAGCACATCCATTGATTGGAATTTTGGCCGCACGGGTACAAACTTTGGACCATGTGCTAGAAGTCATTGCAAAATGGTGAACATACAGGAGGAGCATTCATTCTCTAGTTATTTCTTGTAATTCTGGTCAAACATATTGATCGCTAGGTTTTACTGCACTTGCACAGGTTGTCAGGGAGCTTAAACGGACAAAGTATAAGCCTACCATGGCAGTCCTGGTACGTTATCTGCCCATAATGCGTCACTGAAAAGAAATCCGTGCTGGTCTGTTGTGGGATACCGTTTTTGCTGTGAGCCTCATTATGGTACCTGTCCTGCATACACTTCCGTAACACAGTTGTTTCCGTGTTATGAGATGGTTCTGATTGGAATTGAATTTGAAAAGAATCGATTTGAAACGTATTCATTATACGTTTGGCAATCGTGCCCGCTGCTAAAAACAGACTTTTTGTGGACCATGCAGGCCTCAAGAGACCACTACTGTATTCACAAAACTGTAAACGGCAGTGCGAACAGAGATGAGGAGTGTGAGAAATTGGTCACAGGCGCAGAAGGAGAAACATGCAAATACTTCAAGGGTATGGGGAACTTCCACGCTTTGCAGAATACACAGGTGATACTTCAGTTAAACCCATGGCATGGATTGCAGCCAGCTTATGTGCGTGCTAGCTTGTATATGCTAGGTTTGGTAGATGTTTTTCCAATGCTGCAGTGGTTCCAATGCAGGTACATGACATTGAAGATCTGATTACTGCTGGAGAGGAATACACTGGCTGTCCATATTACTTGGCCCGCAAATTTGCCGGTAGGAACCTTCAAAATCAAGACTTCTGTTGCGCTTTGCTGAGCTATTGCGTCAGTTTGCAAAACCAAGTTTGTGGACCTACATTCGTGATTCTGCTTGTTTGTGGGGTTCCTGTGGTTGCAGAGACAGCCCAGCTCATCTTTTGTCCATATAGCTATCTACTGGATCCAGTAGTACGCGCCGCAATGAGCATTGACCTTAGTGGATCTGTCCTCATTTTCGATGAGGCACACAACATTGAAGATATTTGCAGGTGAAATGCTGTCCGCTTTGAAGATGTCAGATGTCTGTCAATCTTCAAACAGTTGATCTCTAGCTTGGATCTGTAGCTTAAAGTGGTCAGCAACATCTCACAGGGAGGCTGCGTCCCTTGAGCTGGAGCTTGATCTTCTGGAAGCTGCCAGGGACAAGTGTGAGAGATGTCATTTGGCTGGCGGGAGATCTGACCTGTATCTACCCTTGAAGCAAACCCTGCAGAACGTCATAAACTGGCTGCAGCATTGTGCAGAACATGACTTGAAGTCTGCGGGATACGAGCGATATGAGAAGTATTGGAAGGGGAAAGAAGTTCGTCCCTCCTACGTGGTCTTTGCAAATTTTTACTTTAGAATGACTGTTGGTTCATGCCATGCCTTACTGACATGCTCACACTCCTTCTGTATTCAACAGCTTTGATTGTTGTCCAATCAGTGGCTTTATAATGTGCTGCATGCTTCTTGGGGCCTTGGGGTAACTTTGCTGATGAGTGCATGTGTCAGCGCCATGTGTCTAATAGCAGCACTAGAATGTACTGGATGTCCATTTGTATTTTCCGACTCGATTGCCCTGCAGTTGTGTGGTCTTGTAGTTGGGAAATGCGTTTTATGAAGGTCTTGGATTGACTTGCATATGCACATTTGTCAAATTTCAACGAGGGACAGTCAAAGGGTGACTGGGTGTGTTACCTTGAAAGGGCAGCCTTGATCTGCAGATGGCGGCTCCTTTGCAATCTGGAGGGCTTGGACCAGGTGAAGCTGCAGTTTTAAGAGAATTGTGCAGGAAAATACGGGAGGAGGAGAAGGGTAAGGAGGGTGCTACAACACGTGGTAAGCCAATTGCCACTAACCGGATCTAATCCTCCCAGTCTCCATTCCCCTGGCACTCATAGAGCAGGCTTCCCTATAGGGACGTCTGGAATTCTTACTACGTCGACCTTTGATGCCGTGTACCATAGCCTTGGTCATGGCTGCTCAACTCTCCTTGGCGTTGCATCACAACATACACCTTATCACAGTTCAATATGGATACCCACTCTCCTACACAAATATCAACTCGTTTGCATCATTACTTCGCCACTTCAAGCTAAGGCCTCCAAGTCACCCGTATCCCCTGTTCAACCACACAAAGCACCCGCACATGCACATCCGGGAGGCCTGTTGGGCTGCTTTCTCGATTGAGATGTGTGGCCTCTTATCCTACCCCTTGTGCATGATGTGCGCATTGATGTATGTGAGACAAGCTACTGCACCCATGCAGCTTCATGGGGAAAAGTTGGGGATTCAGGTTCTGTTGATGCTTTACTTTGCCACAACATTGTTCAAAGACCTTGACCGTCTTGTCCTTTACTTCAGTGTTATTCAGGGATAGTTTGGAGCTTTGCCTTGACCATTACCTAATTCTAGCGATTCCTCTTTGGATAGGGAAGAAAGAAAAAGAGCCGCCGAAGGTTGGGGGTTTGGTGCTTAACACCGTGTCAAGATTGGTGACTGTTCTTGAACTAATTTACCAGGTATGCCCCAATCTCAACCTCTCTTTCTGTTATTCAATTAGCAACTAATTCCCCTTCACCACTCCTTTGGAATCTAAGTAAGCGCTGTTGTTGGTCTGAAAAAGACGAAGCAATCTCTGCTGGGATTACCAGTGCAATGCTCATTTACACACACTTTGAACGGAGTAGGCACTTGCCAAGACTGAACTCTGTTAACGCTTGCAGGATGACACAAGTATATTTGATTACATAATGTGTGTACAGAAATGGATCAAAAGATCCCAACTTCCCCGTGGACGAAGGTATTCTCAGCTTACAAATGAAATGATCTGGCTGCAGAGGAAAACATTGGTGACTAGATTGGTTGGAAAGCAAGAGCTAAGATGGTGCTCAAATGTATTGTTGCAGGCGTCCATCTTCTGATGATAATCGAAAAGTTGTTGTACAGTTTTGCCTCTGGTGCATGAATCCAGCACTCATTTTCCAAACAGTGGCTAGGCAATCTCGATCAATTATTTTGACTTCTGGAACACTAACGCCAATGGAGTCTTTTGCTTCTGAGGTGAAACCCCACTGGCAGCCTCCCCTTCTAGCACGTACCCTTTTTTGAAGGTAGCAAAGTGTGACTTCAATTGTGGGGACTTCTGACTCAGCTGCAGCCCAATCCAATGTCTAATGACCGACCATGTCTTGCACAGCTGGGCACAGAGTTTGCAACGCAGTGGAGTGCGCCTCACGTAGTAGATTTGAAGCGTCAAGTCTGGGCAGGGGTCCTGTATGGAGCCCGGAACAACTATATTTCAGCTACCTACACACACACAGAAAGCCATGCATTCCAAGATGCCGTCGGGAAAGCTGTGTCAGACATCTGCAGTGTGACTCCTGATGGTGTTCTGATGTTCTTTCCCTCGTATTCTCTGCTGGAGAAGCTGAAAACAAGATGGGAGGTAAGTGGCAACTGCACCTTGTACTCATCGGCAAAAAGTTCCATGCTGAACATCCTTATCTTCCCTGTATCCTGGAGGTTGACGTTCCTGACAAGAAGTTCATCATCTGTTGCAGCTTACTGGGCTTTGGCAGGCTTTGAACGACATCAAGCCTGTACGCTGTGAGCCCCGAGGAACTGGAGATCATTTTGATGCAGTTATGGATAGCTATTATAGCGGCGTCAGGTCTGGAAAAGGAGGCCTTCTGTTGGCTGTGTGTCGGGGGAAGGTACGTCTCTCGTTGCCTGTACGCAAGTTTACTGTCTTCATACATCAGTTGGATTGTTTAACGTGTCTGCCAGTCTTGCCTTACCTTAAGAAGTTGATCTATGAGTGCTGTCCATCTGAAGAGTATGAGGTCTTGGATCTTGAGCGCTTTATAACAAGCATTGATTGTCAGAATCCTCTCCTCCCACAGTAACCCTTTGAACAGCCCTTTGTGATTGCTGAGCTATCCGCACACTTGAGGGACTTGTAAATGCATGTGATATTTTGTTTACTCCCTGATAAGCAATATGTTTTGTCTTTCACAGTGTGCTAAGATGTAGTTAGTGATATTGATGCAAGTTGGAGAAGTTCGAACAGAAGTAGAACATGAATTGTCCCTTTGTATAAGCCTTCCATGTCCTTTTAGTCTCACAGGTTGCCCTGTACTTGACACTTTCTGAAGAAATCTGTAAGGCAGGGTACGTACAAGGGATGCAAGTGGCTTGCGCATTCTGTCTGTCCCTGCCTTGCCCCCCCCCCCCCCCCCAAAAAAAAAAAAAAAAAAAAAAAAAAACAAACCCATCCCTTTCCTCCCTCACGCTCCCACACGCTCCTTCCCCAGCACCCTCCATACCTCTAGATGTTTTGGAAGTTTGTTTCCGCATCTTTGTTCTTCCTATTGTGTGTTCGGTGTTTCCCGTGGGCTCACTGCATCACAGAAGGGAGACCCTTTCGCAGGTGTCTGAGGGTCTGGACTTCACAGATGGATTTGCACGGGCAGTTCTTCTTCTTGGAATTCCTTATCCATATGTGAAGGACCCGAAAGTCCAACTGAAGAAGGCTTACAATGATCAGCGTTTAAGAGGGCCAAATAGAAGCCGTTTTATAACTGGTGATGCTTGGTATTGTCAACAAGCATTCAGGTAATTGTAATATTATGTTGCTTGCTCTGCACTGTCTCCGCTGACACTCCCTTGCTCAAGGAAGACAAGCGCATGCTTGGATGTCATTCACGACAAGAAATTGACATCCTTCCACTGCATTTGGTGTCCACACATGTCCAAAGACATTATGTAGATACCCTCCTAAATTGAGCTTGCATGGCAAAGACTCATTATCTGCTGGAATGGGAGCTTTCCATGTCTTGTGGGTTCTGACTTTTTTACCAGGCTTAAAGTGTCATTACCTGGGCCTTCAATACAACCCACCACCTACAAGTCTACACTAGATTTTGGGACTCAAATGTAGTGTGGAAGTGTGTGGAACAAGTTACACCGTTTCTAATGGGTGCAGGGCTCTCAACCAGGCCATTGGAAGGTGTATACGGCATAGGCATGATTTTGGGGCCATCATTCTTATAGACCAGCGTTTCTGTGAGCCACGAAATCAGCAGCACCTCTCGCGGTGGTACGTTGCTATGTACATCCTTCACACACACACACACACACACACACACACACACACACACACACACACACACACACACACACACACACACACACACACACACACACACACACACACCCCTTTGGCCTTTCCAGCAGGTCTGATCGGGAACACTTGTTTAGCTGAACAATTATGTCTGTTGTCTCCCAAGACATTATTCCAGTGTGCGCACCCGCGCGCACGCGTGCGTGTGTGTGTGTGTGTTTGTGTGTGTGTGTGTGTGTGTGTGTGTGTGTGTGTGTGTGTGTGTGTGTGTGTGTGTGTGTGTGTGTGTGTGTGTGTGTGTGTGTGTGTCCCTTGGGGGAGTGGTGGAGGCTCCGCTTGGAAGATTCTTGCAAGAGCAACTCATGTAGTCTGATTGTCATCCTGTAGGTTTGTTGCTGGATTGCAGAAGCCTGTTGATTTTGATGGTTGCAAGGAATCTCTCAAAGTCTTTTTCACTGAACTTGAAGCCAACCCTCCCGGTGGACGGCCCCCGCCATCGGTGGGGCAGTTGCATACAGATATTCGTATGACAAACAGGCGGAAGAGGGGTGCGGAAGATCATAGTGAAGAGACCGGAGGTAAGAACCTTCACACATAGGTCAATTCTTCTACTCCTACGCTGTTTTCCGTAGAGCACAGCACCTCTTCCCGCTCTTAACCTCTTGCTTTGTCGCTTCCGAATGGCAGACCCTGCCTTTGTCGCCTGTACTTTTGAATCGCATAGGCCTCAAGGCTACTATGTAAACACTGTACATGCTGTATCAAAGGCAGGATTGTGACTATCTCACATACCACTTTTATGAGCAGGGCAACACACAAGCACCTCTTTCTCCCCCCCCCCCCAACACCCCCCTTTTCCTTCATTGGATCTTGTGGTTTGGATCCTGGCTAATGGAGTTTGTGTCTTTCTGCTATCACAGGATTATCCCACAGCCAGTATGCTACCAAATCTCAACCTACATTGAAGTCGGTTTGGGTCAATGGCCACGAAAAGCCTAAAAGGCCGGCACGCCGTAATACCTTTCAACCGGATGACCATAAGCGGCAGTCCAACAGCTCAAAGCCCTCTGAAACCCATGTAGATCATATTTCAGCCCCTAACACCATCCCTGGCGACTCTAACCCTGCTGGAGGACCTCCCTTGCTCCATATCCATAGCCTGGTTCAGCTAACTGTCAGTGAAGGGAGGGGGGCAGCAGCAGCAGAGGGATCCTGGGCTCCAGCAGAAGCTGTTTCAACTTTCCCAGTTCTGAAATCTGATGGAAACGCCCCTCCAGATCCAGATGCGACAGCTCCTGCAGTTCACATGGCCCACCCAAATGCCCTTATCCAGGAACGCTATCCTGTAGGATCTGCCACAGACAAGAGCATAGGAAACAGAGGGCGTAAGAGGCGTGCAGCAGTGGATTTGCTTCCCCTTGATGATCAATGGGACTTTGCAGGGCAACCTGTGAGACAGTACCCACGCGATGGGCCATCCTTTGCTGCAGGGGAACGAGCTTTCCTCGACACAACAATTTCCCTTGTAGCAGGTACTGCCGATCAATTTTGACAGCCGGGATTAGCAGCTTGGTAGGATTCATGTGTGAACGTTGGCCACGATGCCTAAGGAAACTCCTGCTCAATGTGGCGTCTCGCTTTTGAGAGGCAGGGGTTGTTATACCTTTTCCCTGTGCATTATGATGCCTGTTCTTCCTCCATGAAAACTGCGTACAATCTGTATTTCCTTGACATTCAGTTTATTCTTCCATATGCCGTTTGGTACTATGATTCAATATTCAGAGGTCGTGCAGGTGAAAACCATGTTCCCAAGTCGAGATTGGGAGAGTTGGTTGGTAAGGACAGTCAGTGGCAACCGGATGCCAGTTCCCCAGCTCAGAAGCCTACCAGTGAGTTGCAGCATGTTCGGCAAAATGCAGAAGCAGAAGCTCCTTTGCACGCTCATGATCAGCAGAAAACGAACCACCTCCCCCGGTTTGGAGCCCCACAGGTACATTCTTTCCTGGCCTTAAAGGGTGTATTGGGCTGTGTGAAAATTGTTCCCTGGCTCTGATTTCGCAAGGTGCATTTTTTGGAAACAATCCGCTCAAGTCATCTCGGTCCATGTACTCCCTTCACTTGACGTACTCCAATACCTTGTAATGGTTGCCATGATTTGCAATTGCTCTCAGAAACAACCAAGCTACGTTCCCAGTGGTGCACCTCCTTTCCCATTTTGGCTGGTACGCAGTTGGCCTCATGTCCGAGGATCTCGAAGCACCTGTCAAGTCAGTAATATTGCAAAAGTAGGTGGTCGTGCATTTTAACTTGAGAGGTTTTCTGTTTGGGGGAAGGGGGATGCATGGTCTATTTGGCTTACTAGCGATGTTTGAGTGTGCTAGGGTGAGGATATGGACATCAGTGGGACTGCCTTACATGCCAAAGCGGGCCAGGACTTACCAGCCAGCCCATTGCATCCACTTCATAAGGAGAGTTCTGGTGAAGGAAACCAGCACCAGGACACACTTGAGAGGCATCAGACATCAGGGGCAGTTAACCACGTGGACCCTGCTTGCAGTCCAGGAAATTTGTCCAGACCTTCAAATTTGCGGAACTGGATTTCTGGGGACGTGTCCATGCACATGTCCTATCTTGGAAGCTCCCCCCTCGTAATGGTCCATGGCATACCCGCTGTATGCCCCCCACGTTCACAGGCTGTGAAATTGTTAGTTATCAGCAACTGCTACAATCATGCCTTTCTGCCATTGATAAAATTCTACTATGCAACCATAAACTTTTGCCTTTATATCACATATATGGTTGTCTGTCTAGTGCAATCGTGCCCCCCCCCAAACCCCCCCCCTCCCCAAAATGAGTGCCAGAGGTGATTTTCCGGTTTGTTTGCTGCTATTGATCAATATCTCATGTACAGGAGCAACATGAGCCTGGAGCGGTCCTTGGCGTGCTGAATTGTTTTGACTTGGTCATGTGCGCCATCCAAGCCCCCACTGCTTTCCTTCTGCTCTCACCCTCTGCACAATGCATGGGTCTACGAGCAGCAGAAGTTTAAATTCTGATCAGTGATCCCATCCATACAGCTACTGTTCGTTGTCCGTCCTCAAAAGTCTAGATTGCCAAGGGTCCTATCAACGCCCGATCCAAATTGCTGGTTTCCTGAACATTGGCTGAAAGGTCGTGTTTGTTTGTCTCGAAGAATGTGAATGAATGTTACACTTGACCCCAAGAGTGTCTCAACTTGAGACTCTCAAGACAAGCGTTCAAATACTTGTGGGAAACTTGGATAACTTATCTGAAATTATCTCCAAAGGTTGCGGGTCTTAACCAATGGTTGCTGTGCAGAGAGACGATCCATGCAAAAGGAAACTTAAATTCAGCATTAGCGCAGTGGCAATGTCAAATCCCTCAGGGGCTACAAAGGGTGCTGAAGTTGCATGGTCCGACAGACCATCGCAGCATCCCTCCTCATCTTCTTGACGAAGTCGAGGTATGTGGCGGGGCAGCATGTAGTTCACTGCATAATGAGCACATGCATGTGCGATGTGGTATGTGTGTGTGGGGGTGTGTGCGTGTGGGGGTGTGTGTGTGTGTGTGTGTGTGTGGGTGTGTGTGTGTGGGGGGGTGTGTGTGTGTGTGTGTGTGTGTGTGCGTGTGTGTGTGTGTGTGTGTGTGTGTGTGTGTGTGTGTGTGGTGTGTGTGTGTGTGTGTGTGTGTGTGTGTGGGGGGGTGGGAGGGTGGGAGGGTGTGCGTGTGCGTGTGGTTGTGCGTCTGTCTTCACGGAGGGTAAAGGTATAACGATGCTTTTTGTCATCTCGGATGCGTGAAGGGTGCTTTCAAGTAGAAAAGTGATTCCTAGCACTCCTGCACCGGCTAAACCATATGTTTGCTTGCCACAGAAGATGAGATCAGCATATCTGTCGCAGCTCCGCAGCATGTATCCTTCCCTTCTGCTGGGCTAAGTGGTCTCGCCATGCTATGTCGTTTACTACAGACTCCTCCTCAGGACGGGAGGGCATATTGGACAGTGAGTCCGCTTCAATACGCTTATTATAATTTTTCAGGTCAAGGTGTTTCATGATGAGGGGAGATGCTCAGTGACCAAGTGGCGGGCAGACTCTCTGAAAGGGAAGGCTGGTAAGTGATGGAATACTAAGTGGAGCATCTACATGGATGCACAGCACGGCCCCTCGATGGGGCCTTAAGAATCAGCTGGTGTGTGTGCATGCAGACACATATGTATAATACATTTCGTATGTCACAGGAGCTTTGTGATCTTTGTGGTGGCATTTGTGACGCAGCATCATTGAACGTTGCCTGCTGTTATGCAAATTTGGGCTCAGCTGGGGTGTGAGTTCCACCCATAATCAACAGTTGAAAGTTTCTACAGGCTCGCAGTATTGATATTCACAGCCCCCCCCCCCCCCCCCCCTTTCTCCAATATGCAAAGATTGACCGCCCCCCCCCCCCCCCCCCGGCGGGGGGAGGGGGGGGACTGTGAATATCAATACTGTCAACCGAAGGCCCAGCTGTCTGAAGTTTCTACTCTCGTGAGAAGTATGATGAAGCTGGGCGACCACTTGTGCTTTTGCAACACTTATAAGGATTGCATCTACAAGACTTTGGGCCTTACAGTTTCTGGAAGCATTCGTGTCCGTTCTCCTGACCTCACGTCCGTCCTTTGTGACAGTGAGGTTGACGATGTGGTGGAAGGCACATCTGATTTGAAGTGAAGTCAAGTCAGCTTTGCCAGGTTTCATAGTGCCCCCCGCTCTGGTCTAAGCATGGGGAGATCTAGACTAGTTGAGCAACACGATCCATTGGTAGTGTTGTGTAGAGATGTAGTCTGTATACATATTTGTTGAGACCAGCCACCCGTAAACTTTGTCACTTACTCAAGTGTCTGTTACGACCTCCGATAACCGATCTGCTGCTGCATACCCGTGTAACTTTATTACACACAGCCCCACTGTTTACTCACAAAGAGCAAAAGCAAAACCTCGGTATCTTTGTCAAACTTATAACTGCATGCCCCGCATCGCATACTCCCAAAGCATACCGATCATGACAGGGTTTCTCCAGACAGGCTTTATGTGTTTCACTCTTAATTCTAAATACAAGCTCCAGGAACTCCGCAAATCCCAGCTGTCTGAAGAGCCGTCCGTCAATGCGCCCCTCCTAACCTGATCGTACGGTACGTCTATTTACTGAATCCAACGAAAAATGTACTTTATCGCCACACCCTATGTGTATGAAGTACACCTTCAAACCTTACGAGCTGTAGACTCATGCTATGTGTCATGATCACATCCTAACACGTGTACACTCTCGTTGGTGTCTCTATCCTCGTTCTTTGAACTTCACGGACCGAGACCTGTACTTGCATGGTAGTTCTAAGCCTTCCCCTTTCTCGTGCTGTGCACATTAACATTAAGAGTGACTTTATCATGTCACCAGTGCACTAGTACCAATTTTGTGTCCCGCTGCATGCGTTTTCTGAAACTAATCTTCTGTCTGTTCGTTCAGCCAAGTGACGTGCCTAACATTGGGTTTAAACCACAAATTTGTTTAAACCACAACTTTAAAGTGTACTTGAGGGAGCACATGTACAGACGTGACACTGCACATCCGGATACAAACTTTATGCTCTCTCAAGACGCAACAGGTAGACAATCCATCAGGTAGTTCACCGCACACATGTAAACATAAGTTCTATGTAATGTTTGCCAGTTTGGTCAGGAGACGAAGAACGTACCCTCACACCAGACAACTGGGTGTGGGACACGGCAGGAGGTTCTTCTGGTCTTTTGCCCAGTGAAGCAGCATCAAGGAAACCAGTAGTCTGAATCTATCCCCTTGTTGCTTCGTTTTTGCAGTAAGTGAGAAGGATATGATGGTTCGAAGCTTGAATGGACAATGAAATGTCACATGTACTTGAAGTTGTACAGAATTCTTAATGTGTCAACGATGTACGTCAACGCCAGAAAGAAATTTCGCCAATCAACGCCAGAGAGAAGTTTAAACTCTGGACGGCTAGTGCATCAAATTTGACTTTAATTTGACTTTGACTTTAAGGTATCTGCAAAACTAAACTGGTATGCGCAGCTGGGTGTAATAGTGTAGATTTGACTTTACGCCATTCCCGCCACACGTGAGTCTGAACTGCTCTCGTTTCAAACTCACTCTACACCGGGGCTCGTGTCTCAATTGACCTGATCGTGCTTTTCAGATCTCCATCATGATCGGCTCAGCTCAGACCTGATCAGATTCGGATTGGCATTGGGATGCTTTGGCATGTAACGGGTAAAGATTGGCATGCATGTGACGGATACAAATTGGGATTCACTTGACAATCGCTGGTTTTGGGAATCACTGGTTCTTGGTCTAGTTAAGGCTTAAGACCTTGCAGCCTGGCCATGGGGCAAAACATGCCCAAAAACCTCGAGAGATCTCCAGCTTTGAGGCAGTTTCCAGAAACTGCGCCGGTGACCTGCATTATGCACGCGCTGTTGCCCTGCCCTGTAATCTAGAGGGACGCCCGTGGTTCTCAGCTTGCCTTTTGACCTGCAACTGGCTGGCATTTGAACGCCACTAAAGTGCCCGAGGTCTGAGCCAAAATCCTGTGGAGCTCCCAAGCGTGAACGGCTCCACAACATTGAGAACGTGGCCCGGGACAGTTTCAAAGGCCACCCTTCGCAAGACTTCTGCTGCAACAACCTGCACGCACATAAGCTCCGTGTCACCAGATTGTTTTGCATAGCGACTTGTGCTTCAAGTGCTGGTGCAAAATGTTCTGCAGCTGCTGCAGCTGCAGCTGTTGGCGTTGTTTATGTTGCTGTCCTTGTCCTTGTTGTTCTTGCCAATGACGACGTTGTTGCTGCTGCTGCTGTCGCTGTTGTTCTTTCCTTATATATACAAGCGCGAGCACCTTCCTACTGCTACCTGATAGTAGCAGTAGTCCTGTACAGTTGCTCCAACCCATTTGCCTCTTGTATATGGATACGAGTTTTTTTATTTTATTTGTTTAATTTCACAATCGTGAAGGGAGAGGCAAACAGCAGAAAACGCAGCTGGAGCAAAAGTCGGCTCCTAAAGGCAAGGCTCATGCTACCAGCCTATCACGAACCCTGAGCAACGAGGCCTTAGCCAGCCAATACATTTTTTTCTTCTCCTCTTAAACGTCATCCCGAAAAGTTTTCCCCTGCCCTGTCTGGAAATGAACGGCGCCAACATAGCTGATGTTTCAGAAATGACTCTTCAAGGGAGTCAGAAGGGCATACATAGACCAGGGAAGGCTGCTACGAACGCTGTATGCAATCAATCGAACGCACAGGAGTTGCCCTCGCAAGTGTCACTTGCCTGAGATTGTGAGAGCGTCACTTGCAAGAATGCACAACCGTTCAAGTGCCACTTGGCTGACATTGTGAGAGCGTCACTTGCAAGAAAGCACGACCTTTTAAAGTGTTACTTGCCTAAGACTGTGAAAGGGTCAATTGCAAGAGCGCACAACCGCTCAAGTGGCACACGCCTCAGATAGTGACAGCGTCACTTGCAAGAATGCACAACCGTTCAAGTGCCACTTGGCTGACATTGTGAGAGCGTCACTTGCAAAAATGCACAACTTGAAGGAGTGCCACTTGCCTGAGACTCCAAAACAGCAAAGTTGCGGCCTATGCAAGACCGTGGACCCGAGGAGAAGGGCAGGAAAGCGTCTGCCCGGCTGGGGCCCAGCTCCTTCAGGCCTTCAGGCAGCCATCTCTCGGGGAGCCACTCCAATGGGCGGGGCCACAACGCTGGATGGCGGTGAAGGCAGTATGTGGATGGTACAACCCTCGTGCCTGTTGTCCCACTCATGGCACGCCTCACTCTCAGCCACCACAGGTGAAATGCAAGTGCAGCATGTCCCTGTCTAGTTTTCCTTCTCTGGTAATGGGAAGCAAGTTTGCCAGGCAGACGAATGGTTCAGACGGTTTCCAGGAGTGTGCCTATGGGGGGAGGGGACACCCCTCCCCTCATACGTCTGGGCAGGGTTTTGCGGACTCCCTCACTGCGCCACCTCCCTTTTTTAAGTCCCCGACCCTCAGAGCCCCGCCCCCTGTAAGACACAACACGTGCTACCCTCCCCCCCAAACAGGAAAAAACACAAACGTGCCCTTCTCACACCCCCCATTCCCAACACACACACACACACACACACACACACACACACACACACACACACACACACACACACACACACACACACACACACGCACGCACGCACGCACGCACGCACATGCGCGCGCGCGACCACCACATATCTTCATGCAAGCCTTCCCTTCTTCTCCAACCACCATTACCCTCCCCATGTCCCCCCCCCCCCCAACAAAGAAATTGCCCGAAACAAACTTATGCTCGGCACTTTCTGCAATGGAAAAGGTAGAGGAACTTCTTCTTTAGATTTGCCTTCCCCCCCCCCCCCTTCTTTCTGTCTTGGAAATTCTCCTTCCGCAGAACTTAGAGAAACACGGCAGGGCAAGAGGGCTTGCCCTCCTGGCTCCTCAGCTTCTACATAAGGCGCAGGGACTAATCTCCCTTCTGTCCTTCTGCTTCTCCTTCTACCCCCTTCCCCTCCTTTCCCTCTTCCTCCTCCTCTCCTCTCGGCGTCTTCTTCACATACCGAACTACCCAGGCGGGTAAGGAGGGCTATGCACGAGCTCTAACACAGGAGGGCACACCTTTGGGGACCTTGTACTTGCCCAGAACGCAGTCCTCGAGAGCATATCTCGCAAACCCTGTTGCAGCACACACATCCCCACAATTTAGTTATCACTAAGACGACCTACACACCCTCGACTGGTACACGCGAGGTACCCACTCCCACTCCCACTCCCGCAGAAGTATCCACTCCTCACACATCCATGCGCAGTGTCCTACTTCAGCAAAGAAGAGACACCTTAAAACCCTCAAACGCGACCGTGCGCACGCACGCACAAACATACACACACACGCAAACACACACACACACACACACACACACACACACACGAACGCGCGCGCACAAAAGTAATGAAGACATGGCGGGGAGGGCGGAAAAGGTGTACGACACCGTGCCGAGGTTTACCCATGGCATGCCACCCCGGTGGTACACCAGGCCACCCCGGGGGCCCAGAACAGAGCAAGCCTATTGGACATACATCAAAGAAGAAAGGACTGGACGGACATCAAGCCTCGCAAAGGACGAGGCGAATATCACGGACAACCCCTTCCAAAACCTAACAAAGAAGAGGTGTCAAGCAAAGAGATAAGGAGAAAGGGGGGGGGGGAGACGGGGAGGGAGGGAGAGAGAGAGAGAGAGAGAGAGAGAGAGAGAGAGAGAGAGAGAGAGAGAGAGAGAGAGAGAGAGAGAGAGAGAGAGAGAGAGAGAGAGAGAGAGAGAGAGAGAGAGAGAGAGAGAGAGAGAGAGAGAGGGGGAGGGGGGGGAAGAGAGGGGGGGCACCCATGCAACACACACACACACACACACACACACACACACACACACACACACACACACACACACACACACACACACACACTCTTACTCACTCACTCACTCACTCTGAGAGAGGGGGGGGGCGGGCTGAGGAGCGGGATGACACCAGCTGCAGCAGGGTAGAGACGCAAGGTCTCGGATATGACAGCTGTCAACTTTGGCATGCGCTTAAGGTCGTCAGCAGTGATGGAGGTAGCTGGCTTATCTCCCAAAACGGCCTTCACCTCTTCTGCAACTGCCTGTCCATGCCTATGTTGGCAGTCAATTACGCAGTTGCCAGATTGTCCAACATGGAATACTCATCGGGGGCAAGAGATAGGATGGGGGGGGGGGGGATCGAGGAGCAAGGAGATCAGGAGACAAGAATCAGAGGCAAGGGATCGGAGGGCAAGCAAAGGGAAGCAGGGAATCGGGGGCAAGAGATAGGATGGGGAGGAAAGAAATCAAGGAGCAAGGAATCAGACGCAAGGGATCGGCGGGCAAGGGATCGGGGGGCAAGAGACTTGGGAGCACGGGATCGGGGAGCAAGGGATCGGTGGGCAAGGGATCGGGAAGCAAGGAATAGGGGGGCCAAGGATCGGAGGGCAATGGATAGGGGGCAAGGGAGGGCGCACCTGCTGCCAAGCGGGGTGCTGAGCCAGGCTGTAAAAGAGGAAGGACAGCGTCACCGCCGTTGTGTCCTGGCCTGCAAACATCAGGCCCATGAACTGGCCCCCACAAGCCCCTCCCCTATTTTCAGTCAAGTTTGACAGGGGATAAGACACGCAGCCCATCATGTGGCCTCGTCTAGCACAGCTTCCAAGAGTATGAGACACACTATGTCCTGCCCAGCCAATCATCTGGCCTATGCACTGAAGGGGGCCAGATTCATCTAGCACAGCTTCCATGAGGATGGGCCACATTACCTCCTGGCCGCTGAGGGGACCAGGGGTTCTACACTGTCAACAATCTGTGTTTTTGGTGGGGATGGGAGGAGACAGCTGCCAGATGAAAAAGCAGCAAGGTTTACATCATCAACAATCTGTATATTGGTAAGGATGGCAGGGGCCAGCTGCCAGTGTGCAAGGGCAGGGGCCTTACATTGTAGATGAACTGTTCGTGAATGAGGAGGAGCCCGCTGCCCACTGAAAGGGCAGAGGAATTGACGTCGTCAATGATTGGTCTGTGGGTGAGGATGGAAGGAGCTCGTTGCCTGTTGAATGAGCAGGGGGGGTTTACATCATAACGATATGTTTGTGAATAAGGAGGAGCCCGCTGCCTGTGGAAAGGGGAGGGGGTTTTTACATCATCAACAAGCTGTTTGTGAGTGAGGAGCCAGCTGCCAGTTGAAAGGGCAGGGGTTTTACATCGTCAACGATCTGTTTGGGGGTGAGGACGGAGGAGTCGGCAGCCTTTTCAAAGGGTTTACATCATCAACGATCTATTTGTGAGAGACGAGGAAGCTGCCACTTGAAAGGGCAGTGGGGTTTACATCATCAACTATGTGTTTGTGAGTGAGGAGCCAGCTGGCAGTCGAGATGGCAGGGGAGTTTACATCGTCAACGATCTGTTTGTGGGTAAGGACGGAGGAGCCAGCAGCCTGCTGGCGAAGCATGTAAGCCAGCAGGTCAGAGTCCTTCTCCCCAAGGCCGGCCTCTAACTTCTGCTGGATGACTCTCTCTGCGGTACCCCTCAGCAGTACGCACCCCTCCCTGTACTTCCCATACCTGCACAGAGGATCCCCGTGCCTCAGCAGCCCCCTGGGGAGCAGTACACAAGCCTCCATTTACTGCACAACCCTGCACAGGGAATCCTCAGGCTGAGCAGCCCCTGCGTAGCAGTATATGGGCCTCCATGTACTGCACAACCCTGCACAGAGGATCCCCATGCCTCAGCAGCCCCCTGGGGAGCAGTACATGTGCCTCCATGTACTGCACAACCCTGCACAGCGAAACCCCTGCCTGAGCACGCCGCTGGGCGCAGTACACGAGCTTCCACGTACTGCACAACTCTGCACAAAGCATCCCTCTGGCTGAGCAAGACACCAGCTTGCGAGGGGGCGTGTGGAGCGAAGGAATTTATGGAGGTGGAAATTATGGAAGTTGTGGCGTTTGGGGCGATGGAACTCATCAGCGACCAGATAGTGAATGGGAAAAAGAGAGCCCTTGTGCTGTCTTAGACTATCTTGGGGTGGGCATACAGCCGGTTGCAGGTCACAGAGGGAAAGGGCGTGGGAAGAGCCAAGTTTTCATCAATTTCATCATTAAATATTTAAAGCATGACAATTTAGTACAAAAAGGCTAAAAATTCTAAAATTGGGAATTTAGACTGGGAAGCATCAAATTGGCATTTTATTCATTGGTTAATTAGAAGTGGCATGTGCCCAGGAAGCAAGCAGTCGGCATCAGCTTCGGCATTAACATTAGTTAATGTTAGCATTAGAAATGGGACGTGCCCAGGAAGCATCCAGTCCGGCAGGGGCAAGTTCATAGCCAGCATGAACATGGGCCCCATCATGCTGGTGAAGGTGTCGATGACGTCAGCGCCGTCTTTGGCCTTCTCCGGAAGGTTCAGGAGGCGGGCTGCCCCCACCTCCAGGGACCCGAAGTCGTAGCTGAAGGAGACTTTCCCAAAGATGTCCAGAGTTGCCCTCTTGCACAGATCCTACACACCCCCATATCTTTACAATGCCACCCATTACCTCCCCCCAACACACACCTATTCCTTTCCAATGCCACCCTCTACCCCCTCCTGTTCATCCTTCTTCTCCCCCTCTTCCTCCTCCTCCTCCTTGTACTTCTACGCTTTTTCCTCCTCCTCCTCTAGTACTACGCTTTTTCCTCCTCTCTCCTCCTCCTTCCTCTGCTGCTACTGGTACAGTGCTGCTACTGGTACAGTGCTGCGGCTGCTACAGGTACACTGCTGCTGGTGCCCTAACTCTCCCACTCGGATGGTTTCCACTGTTTGCCCACCCCCAACTGCCTTTTCCCTACCATGGTTTTCATTGCTATTGCCCAGCTGCAACTGCTCTGACCCCTGCTACTGTTTCACTGCTGCTGCTGCTGCGGCCATTACGGAGGGAGGGGGGGAGAGAGAGATAGAGAGAGAGTGAAAGAGGGGGGGGGGGCATGCTGTCCGTGAGCCAGGACTGTGCTACAAACAACGTCTGCAATAATGAGGGGCTAAAAAGGATAGCTCCAGCAAGCTAAGGAGGCATGAGGGGGGGGGGGGGGACGGGGCACCTGGATGTCCAGCTCGCGGCCTTGAATGGCCTCAAAGATGGAGGCCAGCTCTGCAGCCCCGGACGCCATGGCGGGCAGGCAACCGCGCAGATAATCCATGCCGAAGCCAGGGTTCAGTGTTGTCCTCACCTCACTCCAGAGCTGCAGGTTGGTTGCCAACAAGAACGAGTCTCCTGCGCATTACCAACCCCGCAAAGCAGTTGATGTACCGTCCACGACGGCACCGCTCCACAGAAGCGGGGTGGTTGCCAACATGAAAGAGTCACCTCCAGAAGGCGGTTTGGGACCCGCCGCAGCTCGCCGCTTCCCAAGCCCTAGGTTCGTGTGCGTTCAAGGTGTGTGTGCGTGCGTGTGTGTGCCTGGCCACGTGTGTGTGTGTGTGTGTGTGTGCGCGCGCGCTCTCTCTCTCTCTCTCTCTCTCTCTCTCTCTCTCTCTCTCTCTCTCTCTCTCTCTCTCTCTCTCTCTCTCTCTCTCTCTCTCTCTCTCTCTCTCTCTCTCTCTCCCTCCCTCTCTCTCTCTCCCTCGCTCGCTCTCTTCCTCCCTCCCTCCCTCTCGTGTTCTCTCCCTCTACCCCTCCCTCTCTCTTCACGCTCTCTGTCATCCCCCCTTTCTCTCCATGAACCACGTCTGTATGTGTCTGCGCGCGTGCGCACGTGCGCGCCGACTCTGCAGTGTCACGAAGTTGTAGGAACTGCTACACAAGCAGCGATTATGGCATATTACACAGACTGCCACGAGAGGTGCCAACCAACCAAACATTTCCCCGGATTCTTGATGGCAACAACAACACAACACAGCACACAGCTCCGGACAAGATGGCCCAGAAAGGCGCCGCCTCCTCGCCGCTGCTCACTGCTCCTCCCTTGGCAGAACACTGCGGGGCAGCTGGAAGAACGCTCCAGCCGCTCCACTTGATTCTTCCTTTCCCATCCTGCGGGCATGTGCACCTGCAGGCCAAAATGGGGAAGAGCGGGGGAAGAAAGCCCTTGGGGGGGGGGGGAAGTTGGGGGAGGGGGCAGAGGAGGGGGGTGGAGAGGGGGAAGGGGGTTCGAGAGAGAGGGGGGGGGAGGGAGAGAGGGAGACGGAGAGGGAAGGGGGGTGAAGAGAAAGAGAGCGAGAGAGAGGGGGGGAGGGGCGAGGGAGGGGGCCGTTCGGAGGCCACACCGCCTACAAAAATATCTGCGGGGCCGTGTTAGGGGTTGCGTGTCTGGGGCAAGGGATGTGGGGGCCCACCCAGCCAGTCTTTCAGGCGTGTACCGGTGTCTTTCCCAAACTTCTTGAGCCCAGCAGATGACGTCACGGTGTTGATTTCGTCAGGGTGCCGGAGGATGTAGATGTTGAGCCCCAGCATGTCCAATGACAGTACGTTGACGTCATCTCCCATCTCCAGGAAGTACCGTTGGCAATCCTCCGAAATCTTGTTGTCAGGGTACAGTCGGACCTGCGCTTTGCAGAAAACAGTCTGTCATTTAATCGTGCATTGGCCAGCAGAGCAGAGTCTATGTAGCAAATAACCCCCTCCCTCCCCTTCATCCTCCCTCTCCCCTCCCCCCCCCCCCCCCAAGTGGATAGGTTTACACGGTCACGGTCATGGTCACATTAAGCAGTTCAGCAAGACTAATGAGGTTTTTTGCCAAGAATAATGCCATTGTGAACATATTCCAGTTACACCCAGGGCTAACGGACTGTGAGAGATCTTTTCTTGTGCTTGCTGGATTCCTTTTCTGTGGTAGCAATACTAGCAACAAGCTACAGAGCAACTACACCACAACTTCAAACCGACGAGAAGAGTTTCCCGGCCGTGGTAAGAAGTCATCGAAATCTGTTAAACAGCCTTTCTGCAACAAAGCAGCACTGACAGAGCTTGAGCCAATCTCGAACGTGTGGCCAACACTGCAACGACTGCATGAAGAAGAAAGATAGACGAAGAACCTCCAAAGTCAAGCAATTCAGGTGTAAAGTGTGAGAAGAATTATTTCAGAAGCAACTAGCAACGGCTGCGCAACCACGTAGAACGCGACTCACGTTCCGCAGCCTGTGAATCCCAATGTGTTCTCGTCCCACATTGCTTTACTAACCAAGATTATCCTAGATTTTGACCGACACTCTCACTTCTCGCTTATTCCAGAAAAATTCCAGGAAATTTCTGAAGGAATGGCATGTTAGGAGTACCTTATGGAAGTTGCCGATCAACGGCAAAGTCGCAAGGCCTGGTGGAAAGTTGAGTTTGTTCCCAGAGGTTGGATTCACAGTGCTGGCTTCCTTCGTTTTTAACGCCGAAAGAATTGCTCGGCTGTGTGTTGGCTGTGATCGAGGTGGGAAACCGAACATCCTCCATGCCTGCCTTGCCGGGTTAAAGCTGAGCAAGTCGGAAGGACGTGCACCATTGCTGCACAACATCCTTATTGTAGAACAAACGCAAACTGGCTTGGTAGGCCTCCCGTATCCCAGGAGTACTGGATGACCTGGGACTCAGCAGCAGGCCAGATCTCCGACTAGGAGGAATAAGGTCTTACGGCGTGTGCGAGTACATGTTAGTAGAAGTTTTAGTAACATTACCAAAATTCACGCTCTGATAGACAAAAGAGCAGTGGAGATGGTCCAAGTCGGACTCTCCAGGTTTCCAGGTGATAACATGTTCACCTAAGCATGCCGAATGTCGCTCCCCCAGGCTTCGGTGCACTTCTCCTCATTCGGTGGGAACCTCTTGAGTCCTGTTTAGGCTACTCCAAGTATCTGTGCGCTTGTGATGTTTACTGGGCTGGAGTATCGGGGTGGGAGTTCACATCTCACCACCCCTCCCCCCCCCCCCCCCCCAAACATCTTCCTTTTTACTCCAACCTGATGAGAGGGGCTATATGCTCTTAAAGCTAGTAGCACTG
>KV908582.1:84895-92395 GCA_002005505.1 Botryococcus braunii | reverse complement strand
CAATTCTCGTCACCTCTCACGGGCCCTCGAGTTAGCCCACTATGGTGAAAGGTGCATCTCTTCGGAGAGAAGTGAATTTTGCAGATTGATGCATTCCTGTTTATTGCCTTCAAGTTTGATAGAAGAGGACGAAACTCCTTAAGCACCTGGTGCAGGTTTCCAATGACCGGTAATGTTGGGGGTGACGGAGGGAAGACTGCAGTTTCGTTTGCCAAGCTACGCTCAGCATCAAGAACTTTGGTCTCCTTTGTCTCCACGGCTGACTTTACAGTAGGGAAGTGGGATCTCCTTGCTGGAGATACTAGAACGGCACGGCTCCATGCCCTCCTTACCAAATTGTTACAAATCGAATCCGGGATTTGTAAACTACAAGAAATAGCCATCAGATGTATTCAAAAAATGAAAGCCATGTCGTTCTTACTTTCCGATCCTCGGAGCATCAACAGGATCCGAGGCTGTCGTAGGCAACACGCAATACGGAGGATTTCACAAGTGGAGGAGGGCGCTAGTGTGGGTTCCTAGAAGAACTTTAAAATTCCAGGTATGTATTTTCTTATGCGGAAAGGCTGAGGGGAGATGTTCTTGGTGGCCTGCGGCCATGTGCAAGAATGGTCATGTTCATCAAGATCTCGGCCGTCCGTTCAGGGAAAACGTGTGGGTGCCTATCCATTGGTGCTTGTAGTGATGAAAGGAAAAGTGACACATATCCAGTCTCAGGCCCCCGATGCCCGAATAGTCACATATCGACATCCGAATGGCCGGAAGTGCAGAAATTATATATTCCCGTGTAGAAGTCACACAATAATAACAACAATACAACATTCGGCCTATTCACGATAACAGTCCACAAGGCGCGCGCGCGTGTACGTGTGTGTGTGTGTGTGTGTGTGTGTGTGTGTGTGTGTGTGTGTGTGTGTGTGTGTGTGTGTGTGTGTGTCTGTGTGTGTGTGTGTGTGGGTGTGTGTGTGTGTGTGTGTGTGTGTGTGTGTGTGTGTGTGTGTGTGTGTGTGTGTGTGTGTGTGTGTGTGTGTGTGTGTGTGTGTGTGTGTGTGTGTGTGTACCACTGTTGCACTCCTCCCACTGAGTTGCTGCACCGGGCGGTGTAGTCGTCCAAAACATATACATTTAGGTCCATTAGCTGACAATGTAGAAGCTACTACTGACGGAGGCACTGGTACCCCGCAGAAAGGCGTGCACACACGTGGACACACCTCTGAGCGGTGTGGGCGTCCAAAACAACAATGTCTGTCTGCAGACAATAACGGCACCTGTACCATGATAGGACGTTTGTTAGCAAGGGGTTTGTACTAGAGTAGTAATGATCAAAATATAAGGGTTGAAGGTACGTAAGTATACTGATTCACCTGCACATGTCAAGCATGTTTGTCGGAAACTTTGCAATGATCACCCATGAGCCACACTTTATTAAACTCTGAGCTGGTTTTTCATCAGCATCACACTTGACCTGCGTGTCAATGTTCTTACTTCTAGCGGTTTCAATGTTTCGTTGCGCAATAGGCATGCATATAGCTCTTTGACTCAGATCGTAACATCTTGAGCTCCTAGACTAGATTCACGAATGCATCCCTCTAGGACAGCATCTCGGCGTGGAGCACCAACATCTCGATCTTTGAATTCATTATAATGTATGGTAAACCTGAATGGTGCAATTCGGTATTAGGTCCTGAAAAGATTCGAACTGACAAATCGGTCACGCATGAGCAGTTAGAGGATACAGCTGTCCTGACCATCAGCCCACCATGATCAGTCTGCAGTCCCGGGACAAATACAGGACGACAGGATCATGTATGATACCCCAGGGATTTGATTTGTTCTCTTCTGTTCATATTCAAAGCCTCCATAAACATAGCTTTTATACAAAAGCATATATGGAATAAAGGCTCGTGCACGTGAGCCTTCCATTCTCCGCTTTAGATAGCTCCGGAGGATCTTGCTTAGGAGTTATTTTAGACTGTTAATGTAGCATATATACATAGGCTACATTATAATCAATTAAGAGTCACATAAAGAGTTTACATAGTGGCGTGCGCATCAATGTGGGCATTCGTGCCCCACTTCTTACTCGTGCATTGCCACGCAATTCTTCATGGCTTGCAATTGCTGCATGCAGGTAAATGCTGTGCTAGGTTTCTTTGTGTTGAATGTAACATAAAATATGTATCCAACCATGTGCAGGGCCAATAACAAGTACAGATAGTGCAGCAAGAGGCACATACCACGAACAAGGGGCCAGTCAAATACGTACGTCCATAAGCGTATCCATATGGTAAAAGGCACGTGTCACGAACAAGGGGACCCTCAAATAAGTAGATAATATGTATACATACCTCCATATCTCCAGGATGTACGGCGTTCGCAGAGTGAGGCCTGAGATATCCTGAATTCATTACTTGGTATCCGAAATCTATCTTTTCGCAGCTCATTCAGGGAAGGCGAACGACGGCCCTTCTTACCAGGAATGCTGGGGGACCACATGCGCCGCCATGGCCATGAAAATGGCGGATCCTAGCCGCATGGATGTGTACGTGATCTACACTTACATGGCTAGGTTACTAGGCTAGGATGACAGGCGGCTTGAGCTGGATTTAGATACACATAAAGTTCGTGATTGCAAGAAGAAGAAGAAGAATTACATCAACCCAGCCCAGAGGGCCTGATGAGATGCAAACGAATAAACCAACGGTATATTCAAGCTTCTTGTCCTTGCGCACTTGTCTAATTAGTAGTTAAATGACATTGCTTCGCCGCCTTTTGCCTCACTACAAATCCACACCGCCTCCTCCCAAGAACCTCAAGAAATTCACCAAGTCTCGCGTACCACGGCTGTGAATTCTTCGGCCTTCCTCCCTTCCTCCTTCCTTCCTTCCTCCCTCTCCTTTTCCGTTCCTTTCCCTTTCCCATCCTTTCCTGTGCTTTCCTCCATTCACGTGACAAAATTTGGATCCAGAGATCGTTCCCGCCGGTTCGCCAATGTCACCCAGCCTCGGAAAGTCAGGCATTGCAGATTGACGGGACAGCAGACTGCAGAATTGGAGAAAGTGATACTTTTGTTACTTGAACATCTAGTGTAGGTGGCAGAAAGCAACAGAGTTTGGCTGTTGACCGACTTGAGACGTCGTGATACGGGATCAGCGGTCGGTCACTGTGCGCGCCCCATCTTCCTTTCCATGACTTTGATAATTCTTCTCAGCACATTTTAGAAGGAGTAAGAGAGTTTTAGGCTTTCGTGGCCAAGCGTCTTCTGGCCTAGCCTGAATTGCGCTGGATGCATCCAGTAAAGGTTTCGAGTTGTAAAATAGCCACAATCACATAGTTAAGCGGGGATCTCGCCCGTCACATTGGTGCCCATAATTTTATTTCGTCCCCTAGCTAAGGTCGGTGGACACTTTTGTTCAGGGCTTTGCTTGGTCAGCATCTTGGGAAGGTCCAACACAAGGTCGTTGGATTTGATTTCAGCATTTCATGGCGTCACGAATTTCCAAGAATGAAACTTCTGTCCCGGTCCTTTTCAGGGTACTTTTTAATATCGTTTACGGTCAAGCCTCTATTGCAACGTATCTGACTTGGTGAACCCGGGCTGTAACCTTGTCAAGCTTGAAACCAAGCAGCAATCAACCGGTCCCATGTGGATGAGAATAGCTGATACACCTGACACCACTGGTTCGGGGAGCCTTTTCCTTAAAAAGCTTTCTCATTACACAGCCCTGAGACCCAGCTAAGCAGAAGAAGTCATTCAATAGGGTGGCGTTGACACGGTGAACAGGAGTTGGTGCTTTGGAAAGAGTTCCCGCCAAAAGGTTCAAGCGTGTGTCATCCCAGCAGGCTGTCTGGCTGATGAAGGGGAGCATCCCACTGCATGCCAAGGGGTAGTGTCCCCCTCAGTCTCGGAGACGTCAAGTCTTTCTGGGCACGGTTGCCCTGGTACAGACCCCCACCTACACCAGGCGCATCCACAAATTGGGGAATGGGGCACCAAAACGCCTCAAAGCCTGCGGTGAGCCCAATTGGCCTCTATCTATCATCATCTACATGCTCATCCAAATATATGCCATGTGCCAACTGCTCTGTGTAGATCTAATCCTGGAAGGATGATGTCTTGCAAACTTTGATAACTGTACTGGAGGGCTATATAAAGTATCCCACATCCCCACTGTCTGGACCCTGTAGCTAACCCCCCCCCCCCTTCTGGCCCTGTGCCACTCCAGAACTCGGGAAGCATGCTGAAATGCTTTCCTTGATGGAATGTCAACGAATCTGTAACCCATCAACGATCTGTTATTCAAAACGATTGTTCCCTACGAGATAGACATAACTGAAAGGGATGAGGAGGAGAGTCGCAGACAAGGTGGATCGTTGTGGGTACCGTGGCAGCCGTTGTACTTGTGGTGGTGTTGATTGGCACTCGCAGTCACAGCGGGGAGAGCAGTCCGGTGCCTGTCGTGCTGAAGGAGGCCGCCAACCCCGCCACACAGCAGTACTTTGAATCTGTATACACCAACAAGGCTTGGGGAGACTTTGGTGGGGGGTCTGGCCTGGTGCGCAAGACCCGTCCACTATCTCCCTCCTCCGGCACATTTCTGCCGCTCCCTCTCTCTGGACCAGCGGAAGTGGATCATAAGGGGAGGGGCAAAACCTGTGCTCACCCGGTCATGCAGGACGTTTATCACGAAGCATGTGCTTGCCTCTGGGACTTTGAGCCATACACATGGTTCTTGATATGCTCTGTGTGTATGTCTATGGCGACATACAGTTGTTTTGCCGTGTGTGTGTGTGTGTGTGTGTGGGGGGGGGGGGGGGGATTGATTGTTCGGCCTTGCACGGCAAATGCCATGGTTGAGGTGCATAGAAAAGATGGACTCAAAATTTTGAGATTAAAAATAAGTCTTCTAAGACGCAAGGAATAATGATGACAGTGCTTCATATGCGTTAATGGGAGGTCTTGCGATGGTGGTTACAGGGATCCACCGTGCCATACACGTGTAACATCCGAGGCATCCTTCGAGCAGTAGTGAATCGCTACAACATCAAGTCCATGGTGGATCTCCCTTGTGGTAGCATGGCCTGGATGCCTCTGGCCCTGGAAATGCTTAACGAGGATCAACCTGGCTTCAGGTATGCTCAACTTCTACATCTCCTCCTCACCCCCCCCCTCTCTCTCTGGCTCTCACTCTCACTCTCTCTCCCCCCCCCCCCTCTCTCTCTCACTCTCTCTCTCACACACACCCCAACCCCTCATCCCTTCTCTCGACCCCGCTCCTCTATCACACATGCTGGTGCTTGAACACGCGCATGCGCGGGCGCATGCACGTACGAGCGCGCGCGGGCGCATGCACGTATGTGCTCGCGCGCGCGCGCGCGCGCACACACACACACACACACACACACACACACACACACACACACACACACACCTCACACATGCTTGCAAGTGCCCCATGTCCTCTGGGGAAAGTGCGGGCCCAGTGCCTGGCCGGAGAGACCTCCTGTCCAAGCAAGTTGCTGGTCAGGGGCCGACCAGGGCGCTGTGCGGGCGCCGTCTCCCGTTCAGGCGGCGGTATCGGACAGACCTTCCTGCGCTGTAAGGGTGGGGCAACTCACGCTTCACCATGAGATTTTCAACAGCCAAAGATGGTGCTAAGCGGTATGGATTCGTTTGGCCACAACCATCATTGCCCACCGGCATTCAACCCCCTTTCTCTCCTTCTCTCCCTCCCCCTCCTCTCTCTCACACTCTCTCTCTCTCGCTCTCTCTCTCTCTCTCTCTTCTCTCTCTCTCTCTCTCTCTCTCTCTCTCTCTCTCTCTCTCTCTCTGTGTGTGTGTGTGTGTGTGTGTGTGTGTGTGTGTGTGTGCGTGTGTCTGTGTGTGTGTGTGTGTGTGTGTGTGTGTGTGTCTGTGTCTGTGTCTCCCCCCTCTCTCTCCCCCCCCCGCTCTCTCTCTCTCTCTCTCTCTCTCTCTCTCTCTCTCTCTCTCTCTCTCTCTCTCTCTCTCTCTCTCTCTCTCTCTCTCTCTCTCTCTCTCTCTCGCTCAAGCGGACGTAGGGTTGTAGATACCTGGGCTTAGCGATTGCCGCAACAGCAGTGGCACACCCACAAGAGCAGAGCGGGGGACAATTCTTTGAACACAGTAGATAGGATGTGCTTCACGTTTGTGTCAAGACTTATCCATCGTGGAGTTGCTACACAGGAGCGTCAGGATGGGGGTGGGGGGGAGGGCGCAAAGGGGCACACGTGTGTGGGAGGGCACATGGGAGAGGATAATTGTTAAAACCCAGGAGTCATCGCTTGTGGGGATCAGACACAGATGCAAGGCAGCCCGCAGAGGGAAGCGGGGAATGACCGTTGTGGACCACAACGGTCATCCTGAGTGCAGCTAGGCAGCCCCAGTTGATATCACATTCCCAGAATGTGTAGGTGGGGCACCGCCCACGGGAGAATCGCCTGCGGGTGAAATGCCCACGAGTGAACTGCCTGCGGGCGAAATGCCTGCGGGCGGAATGCCTGGGGGTGAAATGCCTGTGGGTGATCTGCCTTCGTAGTATGTGGGAGGGGTAATACCACAACACCACAATGCCTGTCGAGGGAGGAGATTTCACAAGCTGCCAAGTGACTGGTGCAAGAATTCCTGGATTCTGTGAGCATTGAAAGGGTGATAAAAATGTGTCGTACAGCATTCACTTTGGCTGTCACACCTAGTCCCTGCTCAAAACCAGCAGTTGCAATCACATGCACAATGATGAGACGCTCACACGATAACGAGATGCTCACGTGATCGGGGGCGGGGTGCAGGTATCTGGGGGTGGACATCGTCGCTACCGTAGTGGCGGGCCACAAGGCGAACCTGACCAGATTTCCGGAAAAGCCTGGGGACCCGACCTGGGAATTTGGCGTGCTGGACATTGCCTCGGAGCCCATCCCGGAGGGCTACGACCTGCTGTTCTCCCGCGATGCCCTCCAGCACCTGAACATGAAGCTGGTGCTGGATGCCCTAGAAAACATCTCCAAGGCCAAGGCTAAGTACTTCCTCGTGGGAAGCTACATCAACTCCAACGGCAATAAGAACATCAACATGGCCACGTGCGTGCCTGCGTGCTCCATGCTCCTGGGGTTTAGACTTTGAAAATGACAGAAAAGTGCCGCCCTCCCCCCCCCCCCCTCTTGGGGTTTTTGGCCCCTCTGTCATTGTCCTGCCACAGCCGCTGACTTGCTTGGCTCTCTGATACTCGTGCCAAACTAGGTGCCATTTGCCCACCTCCTGCTGGGACATGATGCTTCATGCTAACAATCATGTGGTTCTTGCCTTGAAGTTTTGCGTGGGGGAGGGGGGTGCACAGGGGGTCGGAGTTTTTCGAGGTGGATCTGCGGCTGCCGCCGTTCGAGTTGACGAACTACCTGAACTTCTACCCCGAGCACACCAACGACCGCAAGGGCATGCTCTTGTATGAGATAAAGACCCTGCGAAAGGCCGACTGGAAGAAGATC
>KV908582.1:59895-79895 GCA_002005505.1 Botryococcus braunii | reverse complement strand
GCAGCCCCACATCCTGTCAGCAGGTCCTTCCACCCGGCTCTCAGTTCAAACAATCTCTGGACTCAGGGGAAGGTAGAATGGGTATCCCACTCGGTCCTGGTTCTTGCTTAGGCCCTAGAGTCAGATCCTTCGAAACCCGAGGCTAGGGCTGCGCCAGACATGAAGCACACACTCATACTTTCGTGTGCACGTGAGTACACACACACACACACACACACACACACAGCACACACACACACACACACACACACACACACACACACATTCACACACACATACTCACACACACCCACCCACCCACCCCCCCCCCCCACACACACACACACACACACACACACACACACACACACATACAAAGGAAAAGAAAGCGGGGGTAGGAGAGGGAGAGAGAGAGAGAGAGAGAGAGAGAGAGAGAGAGAGAGAGAGAGAGAGAGAGAGAGAGAGAGAGAGAGAGAGAGAGAGAGAGAGAGAGAGAGAGAGAGAGAGAGAGAGCCGGGGGGGGGGAGGTAGATGGAGCGTTCTGCACTCGAGCGTGTTTTGCGTAATAAACTGGATTTTGTTTATTTTAGGTTAGGTGGAACATCAAAGTCAGGGGGAGGTATCCATATCTACATGCAAACACTTACTTTCAACTGTATCTGATGTCTCCCCCAGTAGGGGCTGCCTGCTGTGCAGGTTTACGTGGCCAATAGCAGGTTGGGTTGTATCCCGGATGACAACGTTTCTGTGATGAAGGATTTATTTGAAGTCCCTCTAGGAATAGGAGGGCCTCGCGACTAGTGTGAGCCAGGCAATGTGGAGGGTTCTCTGTTCAATGTAACGAGCAGAGCAGAGGGCTCAGGGGTCTCCTGGAGGGAACAGTGACGAAGACAGATATGGCATACATCAGGATTAGCCAAGGCAGGATTTGTGAAGGTAGCAGTCCTCAGATGTTCCGTGACAAGTGAGAGGTCCTGAGAGAGGTGGCGAGAGGTTTAAATAAGGATTATTAAGGGGGGCAACTGCTTCTGGGCTTATTGTGCTTTGCTTGATGGGCAGCAATGGATAGTACCAGGGTTACGTGAAGTTCAGTCAGCAGGATTCGTTCATGGTAGTAGAGCGACCGGTATGGAATGGTAACGAGGATATTGCACTAGGTCTAATCACAGGTGGAGAATAAGAGCTCGGCTTAATCAGGTAAAAGAAAACTGCAAGGTGTGGCATGGGCTAAGGGAGGCCAAGTGTTGGGATAAGCAAAGGATATTGCTGCATGAGGATTAGCATTGGTGGTGCCTCGGGACTTGGTGGTATGTGAGGTGCACATGAGGAAAGAGCGATGCATGAGAGGTAGGAAGGTGTACTAGCACATGTGCAGGCAATTGCACTAATGTATAACATTAAAATGGGGAGTCGCAAGTGGTGCACACAAATTAGTAATCTCCTTAGTAATGGGTACAGTGGCAGGGTGTTACTTGAAGATTAGTGAGGACAACTATGCAGGCACATGCAAGTTGATGAAGAATCTCCCTTACAGGATCTCCACACTGGTGCTCAAGAGGACCAGTGTGGGGGGAGGAGTGCGTCTCTTCAGGGAGAGTAAGGATGGCAAGCAGCAAGACTTACCTACGGCTGGGACCACAATGGTATCCGCAGTAGTCTTCTGGCCCTTTGGATCAACATACGTCCCATACACCTCTCCACTGACAAGACCTCCGCCGTTGCTGCGGAGGGAGAGCATGCACACCCATCAGTACCGGTAGTACCGCATAAAGTGAGCAGAGCATGAATATTATAGTATGTGATGCACACCTATCACGTGGCTTTCATGTACCATAGACACACATTTGTCGCTCTAGATTACTCGGAATGCCATCAACGCATTTTTCAGTCGATGCCTGCTAATCTGTCAAAGATAAAAAAGTATTTGGACACTTGGAACACAGTTGTGGCACTGCCTCTGCAGGATGCATAGGCCCACCTTTCTGGGGACACGACACAAACATGTAAACATGCGCATAGTGTTCTGCACCAATGTCCTCTGTGCTGAAAAGGTTGTGTTTGGAAGTAATACACAAGCATGTGATGCACCTAAAGGATGATGGAAGTATTTGGATGGCTTGACCGACATAGCCAGCTCCATAGTCACCTACAGTGACTCCTCCTGATATCTGGCAAGAATTGAAGCGAGTTGCGTTCGTGCAACTCACGTTCGGGATCAGCTGCAGAAGCTTTCTCGGGGTTGAAGCCTGTACAAACGAATAAAACACTTTTAAATGATCTGCAAGACGTAAGAGATGTGCGAATAGATGCCGGAACTCTCCGAGGACCCGACCTTGGACTTCGGGTACGGTCATGTCAGAGGAGTGCACTTGTCAGTACTAACGGTATTCATAGATATAATCGTATTATGGTCAAAAATGCATGGTTTGGCGCTGATTTTCTGAGTCTAGATCGGGACCGGTGTGAAGCAATGCATTTAAGTGTATTGGGAAGCTCCTGTCAACAAACCAATGTGGGCATGACAAGTAAATGCATTCGTTTAAATGCATATTCAAAAGTATTATGTCATTCAAATCGCTTCTATTATTGTTACCAGTCTCTGCAAGCTATCGTTCAGCCAGCTAGCCTCTCCAGCACGGAATGCGGGGATTATCAAGACCAAATAGAGGCAATTCAAAGCTGGCAACATTCTTTTGGATTGCTTGTCCATGTCAGCCTCTTAATCTTAGGGTAGGATTCCGCTTTATCAGCCGAGTAAAGTAGTGCGAGACCGGATGGGGATCCTCCTATGTTCAGGCAAAGGAGCTACAACCCTTCCTAAAATATTATCTTGGATCTGTTGAATATCAGCTATTCTAGTTTTAGCAGTCCTAAGGCTCTGTATACGTCTTGTAAGACCCCTGATCTCACGACGTAGAAGGAAGGAAGGAAGATTACATAGAGATCTGCGATTGGAATCTGTTGTACGGATCACCGGAATCCAGAAACTACAGATCGCTGATCCCGCCGGACAGGCTCACCTCAAGCCTTTCGGACTCAAGACTCAAGCCGATTCCGGAAAGAAGCACGAAGAGTCTTCGTCGAAGACCCGTGCCGGTTCGGTTGTACCAACGGCTATTAAGGCTTATTGTACCTTCACACAAATCCGTCTTGCCTTCGGGCCCTAGACCGCCTTCAGGTGTGCCCCACGACGAGGGGTCGCAGTTTGTGACTCACAGAACTTCTAGCTTCTGAATTTGCCCGGCCCCTCAGGTTCCGGTTCCATTCCATCCCATTTGAACCACATCCCCGCCATTGCACCGTTGCCACAAGTGGAGCTCTCTGACATTGGAATTTACATTTGATAGCATCTTCTACCTTGGATATCTTGTTACGTTCGGCTGGTCTCGCACAAAGTAGTCAAATTGTGCCTGGAGCCGAAGTCACGTCGAACATCCCGCTTCCGCATGATCGCTGATCCTGGGCTTGTGTAGGTCATAATCCTTCCTTCGCCGAGCGCATTACTTGACCTGTCTAACTGTCTGAAATTCTAAGAGATGTGATGATTGCGATGTGTCGTGTGACTGGGGACTCCGCAGGCCGGATAAGGCTGATTGTGCATGGCTTTTGAACATTGGCCATATAGGGTGTGTTCAAACTGCATGGTGAGCTCGATTCGGAGTTCGCAATTCGGGGTTGTGGGTATATTTAAAGTTCGGCGACAATTACTGAATGGTATCCTATATTGTCAAAGCACCTGGCCAGTCGGGCTTCTCGGTAAACAGTGGTGTCGAAGGAATGGCCAGTCGGCCTAACGTCCTATGGGGTACATTCAGTGAGTGTTGCCGCACTGTTGACATGGACGAGGCTGCTCCACAAAAATCTCGCAGGCGTCGTGGCTGGGCTGGCCCCTGCTGGATTTCGCTGCTTTGAAGAATGTGGCTAGGACGGCTCGTCCCAGAAGGGATGGGATCAGCCGGTCATGACGATTTGCACTGATAGCTTTACTCCCCAAAGCTCACCCGGCAGGCTCCAACCACCACAGGGATGACGGTTTGCACTGACAGCTACACTCCTCTCCCCAAAGTTCACTCAGCAGGCTCCAACCACCACAGGGATAAAAGCTCGTGGGATGCATAGCATGCCCCTGAGAAGTGGCTGGTGCGACTGGCTGGTTTGACTGGCTGGTACGACTGGTTGGCTCAGCCCTTACATGGCCCTTGCAACAGTGTAGCGTTAACTAAGCGGAAGAGATTGTATGAGACAGTGAGACAGTTCGTGGTGTGCACGGAAAGAGTGTTACATGATTGATTCACAGGTTCACCCTTAAACCCATCCAGGGTTGGATGTACACCGTACTGCCACAGACGCATAGTCGGGCAACCGAGGGAACTACCTGAGCGAGGTTGTACCGCGAATCTAGATCACATGGCAAGTCATAGAGCAATGCCAAGGACCATACTAGAGCATTACACCCTAGGAAATGCTACATGCCCTCCCCCTTGGCATAAGCTATGAGATGGTGTTTATGGCAATGGGGCCACAAACGTAAGACAGGGGTATCAGGACCCCTGCTTAATGTAACTATAGACATCAAGCCTCCTATAGTTACTAATCAGCAAGTAAGAGGATTAAGTCCACAAAGCAAGTTAGCACGACACAGACGAGGGACTCATCTGCTCAATGCTCGAATACCTTAACATTCTAAGGACTATCGTCTGCAAGGCGGATCCTCTAACTTGGGGGACGAACTCTCTAGACAGCACTCACACCAGTGATGAAACAATTAGGTTGAGTCATCAGACTAGCACTTGTCCAAACCTTAGGTCCAGTTACCCTGCACTGCAGTGTAACCTTCGCTTGAGGTGAAATTCCAACTAAAGGCATAAGGCATATCGTCTAGAGCAGCAAGCCATACACAACTAACTGCCACATAGTGTATCTCATGGGTAAGATACCAAAGCAAGTTATTCAGACACGGAACTACAATTTGCAGCTACACTGCCACAGCAAGTGCATCACAAAATGGAGCCGTGGGTCAAGGAAACATAACCCATGCAAAACATATAGATAAGAGACATACATGCAAACCCAATTCATGATCCCTCTCCCTCCCAGACCCTTCCACCCTCCCTCCCTCCCAGATCCAAGCTGGCTGGCGAAGTCCAAGGGTCATCAGCCGCAAATGGCTGGAAAAGTCTCAAGGCCGCAAGTGGCTCAGCAAGGGATGCCCGCAAGTGGGACTTAAGAAAGGACTGGGGCAGCTGCCACGTCGTCTGCCAAGTGGCGAACATGGGCAAGGGGCTCCCAAGTGTTCTCAGTCTCATCATAGCCCATCCATTTGACCAGATACCGCCAAGACTTTCCAACTCTCTTCTTAGCAATGATGGCCTCAACTTCGTAGACGCTGCCACGCTTATCTGCATACAAAGGAGGAGGTGAAGTAACGGTCACTGGTGAAGATGAAGACACATAAGGCTTCAGATGGGAAACATGAAACACAGGAGGGATGTTTACAGTCTCAGGCAAGATAAGTCTAAAAGCACGAGTACTAACTGCTGCAGCAATAGTAAAGGGCCCAAAATACTTAGCTGATAGTTTAGACGAGAGCCCAGGTGAAAGCTGGTTTTTCCTTGCAGCCAATAACACCTGGTCCCCCACCTTGAAAGGGTGGTCTCGTCTTTTTCTATCTGCATAAGACTTCTGCCGTTGCTGTGCAGAGGCAAGATTAGACTTGGCACTTTTTACGGCAGTCTGCAGCCCCTCAACCCATTCAGAAACAGCAGGATTTGCAGAACGTGAAGGAACAGCAGAAGACAAGGGTGTAAGGGGATGGCGCCCGTGATTCAGGAAGAAGGGTGTCTGCAATGTGGAAGCCTGGAGAGAGTTATTGTAAGCAAACTCCACCATGCTTAAATACTTGCACCAGTCATCCTGTCTCGGCCCCACAAACCCTCTTAACATGTCTTCCATGGTCCGATTCATCCTCTCTGTCTGCCCGTCTGTCTGAGGGTGGTAAGCAGTAGACATAGCAAGGTTAGTGCCTAACAACTTAACAAAGGCCTTCCAGAAGTGACTAGTAAATCTACGATCTCTATCACTAACAATGGATGTAGGCATACCAAACCTAACAAAGACCCTGTCAATAAACAGTTGTGCAAGTTGAGGTGCAGTGATGGTTTTCATGCATGCAGCTAAGACACACAACTTAGAGAACCTATCAACAAATACCACAATAGAATCAAAACCACAGAAAACAGGTAAATCAGTCACTAAATCAAGGGAAACGCTCTGCCAAGGTCCATCCGGGATGGGCAGTGGCTGAAGCAGACCATAAGGTACGGCTCCAGTCCCTTTAGTGCGCTGGCAGGTGTCACAAGACCTACAAAAGTCCCTGACTGATGAGCTGAGACGTGGCCACCAAAACTCCCTGCACACTTGCTCATACATCTTGTTAATACCAAGATGTCCAGAAAAGGGTGTGGCATGGCACTCTCTCAGCACCTTCTCTCTCAAAGCATCAGGTACATACACCTTCCCTGACGGCACAGAATAAGGTACAGAGTCTCTCAATACCAAAACACCTTCATCCACCAGTTTACTAACTGTGGGATCAGAAACACACAGCAAGGCAATCTCTTGTAGGAGAGAAGAGACAGAAACAGAGGAGACATGCATCACTGCAAGGTCAACACGCCTAGACAAAGCATCTGCAACCACATTATCAGTGCCTTTAACATACTTAATGTCAGGCATAAATCTCATGATCTCAGTGAGCCATCTTTCCTGTCTACTAGTCCTAACAAGAGCAGTCAACAAACACTTTAAAGCCTGCTGGTCAGTGTGAACAGTAAACTTAGCACCCAACAGCAAATGCTTCCATTTCAACAAAGCATGCACAAGAGCATGTAACTCTCTATCATAAGAGGCTAATTTCCTCTCATGGGGCTGGAGTTTCCTAGACTCAAAAGCGACAGGCTGCAGTCCCTGTCCTTGATCCTGCTGCAAAACAGCACCCACAGCAAAGCCTGAGGCATCTACATGTATCACAAAAGGTTTGTCTAAATCTGGCATTAACAAACATGGAGGGGAAGAAACAAGATCCTTCAATGCAGTGAAGGCTTGGGCTTGAGGTCCCTCCCGAGTCCAAAACACATCCTTCTTCAATAATTCAGTAAGGGGAAATGCAACATCTGCAAAATGATCCATAAAGGTGTCATAATATTGTGTTAAGCCCAGGAAACCTCTCAACTGTGACACATTCAAAGGAGTGGGCCAGTCCCGGATGGCTGCAACCTTCCTTGGATCCACCATAATCCCTTGGGTGTCAACAAGTGTCCCAAGTATTCCACCTGCTTAGAAACAAACTCACATTTAGATCTTTTGCAGTAGAATTTATGTTCCCTAAGCACTGACAGGATAATACGTAAGTGCTCCATGTGTTCTTCAACAGATTTAGAGTAAATCAGGATGTCATCCAAGTAAACCAACACAAACCTATCCAGAAAGGGAGCCAGGATAGTATTCATAACAGATTGGAATGTTGCAGGAGCATTAGTAAGTCCAAAAGGCATCACTGTGAACTCATAGTGGCCATATCTGGTTTTAAATGCTGTTTTCTCAATGCTGTCCTCATTGATACAGTAGAAACGGCCAAAGGATGCGAAAACAATGGTTACAAGTTGTTTGGCTCCACCTCAGTACCCGTCCAGTCCGGCCCGGTCCTTCCACTGCCAAAACCTTGTTCTATCCTTTTCTAAGTGTGTCCCTCCCTCCATCGCCAATGCGCCTTGTCAAGTAAGGGGTCACTCCCTTGGCGCGTGAAGCAGCCACTTCTTGGCGTGGAGGACTATAACTTACGAAGGGACCTTTATGGAGGTCCAAATCCTCGTGGTCCGGTCCTTTTCCTATAACACGCGAGTCTTCCTGTTACACCCTCCCCCCCTTAGCTTGGACGTCACGGCCAAGAGGGAGGCTCACGCTAACAACTACACTACGCACCTGACACACTTGGCAGAGGTACGGTCCTGTCACATCCTGTCCGCGGGTACTAGTCTGGCGTCCCCAGCCCAATGCCAGACCCCTGTCCTGTCCTGTCTTGTCCAGCCCTGTCCGTCTAACAATGTGAAGTCTGTCCCGTCCATACATGAATTCGCCCGTCCTGTCCAATAGGAATGCTACCCAACGGCAGTGGGGCCACCCATCTGCGTCGGGCGTTACGCTACAGCGCGAGCTAGCACCGATGTCGCGACATTACATGATTGACGTCCGAAACCTGACAAGGGTGAGCAGTCAGCACCGCACGCACCCGAGGTAGACGACCCCCTACCTCGACGAGTCCTGTCCAGGGTGAGCGGTCATCACCGCACGCACCCGAGGTAGACATTCTACCCCGCTTACGTCCTATTCATCCGAGTGCGCTCTAGTACTGGGATACCCCCAGGGTACACTCTAAGGGCCAAGCTTGGAGCTTCCAAGGTGGCCCAAGGACGCACCGAGGGGCCGACCCGACCTGCCAGAGCACTAAGCGCGCCTAGCGCGCTTCCGCTGCTTCTGAGCATTTTTACCACGTCCTTTGCGCTTCTTGTCCACCTTTTCTTTTTGTTCCGGCCTGTGCTCCGTGGTTAAATCCCAATACCGCTGTAACGCCTCCCTGGCGTGTTCTAAGTTATCCTCTTGCTCCCAAGTATTGTGAATATCCTCATACCCGGTCCATTTTACAAGATATTCTCGCGCAGTTTTCCGACCTCGTAACTTTCGTTCCCTATGGGCTAGCACAGCCTCGACCTCATACTCCTCTTCTCTTTCAATAATCTCAGGTAGAAGAGGAGGTTGTACCGTCCCACCTTCCTTGTAAGGCTTAAGCATAGAAACATGGAAGACATCATGAACCCGCAGAGTTTTTGGAAGCCTAATTCTGAAAGCTACCGATGATACCTCCTGTACGATGGGAAAAGGCCCAATAAACCGAGGTAAGAGTTTTCTTGTCCGGGTATGCTTGAATTTCAGATTCTTTGTTGAGAGGAGGACAGGTTGGCCTATTTTCAAAATAGGAGCATCTTTTCTCCTCGCGTCCGCATATGCCTTCATGCGGTCCTGCGCAGCTTTGAGACATGTCCGCGCTCTTTCTAGATCCCATATCATCCTTCGTATAAACTCTGCTGCTGCTGGTACATACTCACGTACAGAAGATGTCACACCTTCATAGACTTCCTGGAAGGGAATCGTGGGATCCTGACCGAAAGTCAACCTAAATGGAGTAGTGTTGATTGATTGCTGAAAAGTGTTGTTGTAAGAAAATTCAGCCTCACACAAATGTTTATCCCAGTCGTTGTGTCTTCCAGTGACGTAATGACGCAAGTAGTCCTCCAAGATCCTATTAATTCGTTCCGTTTGACCGTCGGTCTGCGGATGAAACGCTGTAGATAGCGCAGAGCGACAACCGGTCAACCGAAAGAGCTCTTGACAGAAGCGACCCACCCATCTAGGATCTCTGTCTGACACAATGTGAGTAGGAAACCCATGCAAGGTGAAGACACGGGTCCGCAACAGTTGAGCCATCACTTCTGCACTTGCGTCAGTGGTCGTCGGAGCGAAGTGCGCATACTTTGACAACCTATCCACAGCAACCCAGATAGCGTCATACCCTTCCTTAGTTCTTGGCAGTCCAGTGATTAGGTCCATAGACATTGATTGCCACGTTCTGTCAGGTATTTCTAGAGGGTGTAGTAACCCTACAGGTAAGTGTGCTGGGGCTTTGACACGTTGACACGAGTCACATTGGGCCACAAAGTCAGCCACATCTGAGGCCATCCCTGGCCACCACCAGGAACGTTGAACTAATTCGAGGGTCCTGTCCCTGCCTGGATGACCAACTATAAGTGGTCCATGCAAATTTTCCAGGATTTCTCTACGAAGGTTACGTTCGTCACCGTCAGAACTCATATGGTGGGAGGGAACGTAAATGCGCGCACCGCGCTTCCACAAGCCACTATGGAAGCTTAACTTGCGGCGATTTTGTTTACGATGGAGCCAATCATCTATCTCATATGCCTCACTTAAAACCCTTCCCCATCCCCTCAACCCGTCCATCGGCGTGGGTAGGGTGGTGGAGTCTGCAGCCAAGAGCCTTCCCACGCAAAAACATCGATGCGACCTCCACTGCACGAGTAGAACCAAGATCTATCCCATATGCCCTCAAATACATCTCGCACTGCATCACCCAGGGATGTAACTTCATAGCATCTCCCTCGAATACAGGTGGGTCAGGGAATTTAAGAGATGGCCTCCCTGAACTGGCGGGAACAGGAGCCGGTGCCGGCATGACCGTTGGCTGAGGCTGGGTCAAAACCACAGGTTGCGCCAAAGCACGCTGAATCACTCGTTCAAAGCCATCGAGAAGGTTCTGAGTTGCGGCATCGTGTGGAGTCGTCGAAGGAACACGCCGCAACAGCCTCCGTGGGGAGAGCTCCGATAGCGACCAAATGCCTAATCATGCGACTTGGATCTACATCTGTAAGATCTACTTCTTCCTCATCAAAGGGATCTACAGGGGGATCTGGGTCGACATGGCCTGGACTAGGTGCGCGGGCTCTAGACCCCGAACGGGCATGCCGAGACATCACAAAGCCGAAAGGAAAAGAAACGCACCACAAACAAACGATAAGGAACTAGTCCTTATCGCCGATACCACTGTAGCGTTAACTAAGCGGAAGAGATTTGTATGAGACAGTGAGACCGTTCGTGGTGTGCACGGAAAGAGTGTTACATGATTGATTCACAGGTTCACCCTTAAACCCATCCAGGGTTGGATGTACACCGTACTGCCCCGGACGTATAGTCGGGCAACCGAGCGAACTACCTGAGCGAGGTTGTACCGCGAATCTAGATCACATGGCAAGTCATAGAGCAATGCCAAGGACCATACTAGAGCATTATACCTAGGAAATGCTACAAACCGTTTGGATGCAGAACGACCCGGAATCAACATTCTTAATAAACAACGTTCATAGTTCTGTCATGAACTACGTTGTCTGTGATATTAGTTATTTGATCGGCCACAGATGGCAGTGGGACACCTTCAGCGCTGCAAATTTTCACCCCAACCCCTTTCTCTCCTACTCACAAGCGCGTGCAGGCGCAAATACGCACCCACGCACTCGGACGTCCCCACGTGTGCTTTGCCAGATGCGCCTTTTCCTCCGGCATCTCAACTAGTGTGTGGGAATACACACCATGCGTCCCTGTACGACTTCAAACAACTGTGCGGATCGGCTGTCCTTTTTGAAGCATGGTGCATGTGCGATATTGGCACTCAGGACTCAGGAAAGGCCCGGTTTGCAAAGTTTCATACAATGAAAACCTAATTCTGGTAATGAAGTGGTCGGCAGATGAGTTTTTACTGCCTGGAGTCTCTGTATGAGCCCTCTCATGCACCCCCAAACAAAAGGATTGTGCAAAAGCAAGGTAGCCTCTACTATTTTTCGTGAAACTTTCAATTGAGGCAATCATTTTCCGAAAAAAGACCAGTTTCGAGTAGAACAGGACTGTGGCTATGATGAATAATCGAGGGCGCCGCCCCATATGCGTGTACACGGTGTATGACGCGTTTGCGTACGGCCTATCGATACTGCCAGTACAAGTCATGCATGGGTACCCTATATTGATCGAACTGATGAAGGCATGCAAACGTGCTTAATTAACATAATCAAGGGTTCAATGGATTGAATTTGAAACATGATGATCGGCGATATTTCTTAACATTGGTGTTGGTGTAGGTCTGCTTTTGCCCAAAAACTACGAAATCCACCGAAAATTGGCGTTCTACTGCATGTTTATACTTCTCTTACCAAAACGGGGTCTTTCCTTTTTCAATTTAGACTTTCACAACTACAAGCTGTTAGTAAGGGCTTCCTGTGGTCCGTGGATCAGCGGGATATCCTCCCGTGTGTACTGTAGCGATCGGGAAGATAGGCTCGAGGATCGAGGCCTCGTATCGATCAGCGATCCGGAACAATCCGATAGAACCGAGGCTGTACATCGGTGGTCCGAACCGGGCGTGGGTCCCCAGGCAGGTCCTGATGGTCTCGAGGCTCTGGTGCCTCGGGGTTGACAATCCCGAGGCATAGCGGAGCTCTCGAGGGGATTTCCGGAGGGCTCGAGGCTGGAGGCCGAGCTATATTAAGGGAAATCCCTAGGCGAAGGATCATTCCTTGCCGAACCTATAATAATATCATTAAGAGAGTGACTTCGATTGCCTATTGATTACTTAATTGTTTAATTGACTTCCGCTGGTGTTACATGTACCGGTTGACAGAACAAAAGGTGCGAGTGCGTGCACCTGTCAACAACAGGGCGGTTTTTAGGAGGGCGGGTGTTCAAAGGGTGGTCGTTACAAGGGCCATGTGAATTGTACAATTACAAATATGTCTTGATACTTTGCTCTCAAATACTAATGGTCATAACCTACATTTTCTCGCAATTTCAGCTTCAGCCAACCCAGCGTCTGCTTGCAAGGCGCTATTCTTTAAAAAAGGGGTTTGCTCAATCCTTTTGTTTGGGGGTGATGGAATCCCGGTACCACTGGGATAAACACCCACACATTTTTCTATGGAATCTGCCTGTGGAAAGCAGATACTACTTGTTGCCCTTCAATGTTCTTTCCAAGGGGGGGGGGGGGTCTGCAACTTGATGCTCTTCAATTTTTTCTCCAAGCGTGTTCCTCATTACAAAAGAAGAGTATGGGTGTGCTGGTGTGCCGGCACAAGGCTCTGGCAGCATTAATCTCTGATTCTCTGGGCCAGTCCTGCCCATCCCCTGCGCATGCTGTACATGCAGCACATCCCCAACGGATGCTGTGCATGCTGCCCATCCCCTACACAGGCTCTGCATGCAGCCCATCCCCTGCACATGCACAGCATGCTGCCCATCCCCTACACAGGCTGTGCATGCAGCCCATCCCCTACACATGCACAGCATGCTGCCCATCCCCTACACAGGCACAGCATGCTGCCCATCCCCTACACATGCTGTGCATGCAGCCCATCCCCTACGCATGCTGTGCATGCTGCCCATCCCCAACGCATGCTGTGAAAGGGATCAGGGAAATGCTTGAAAGATTTCTCTGGTTCCCGCCATTCCATGCATGCTCCTGTGCAGCATCATTCCACATGCCCGGCAAAGCAAAACTGCTGTGTATACACAAACACTGGCCACGCGCGCGCGCCCATACATGCACATGCACAACACACACGGACACGCGAGCACGCACGCCGCAGACACGCGCCCTCTCCCATGCTGACGTACACACACATGAACACACGCGCACACATGCACACCCAATAATGCTTGGTCGTGCACGTGCGCGCGCACACACACACACACACACACACACACACACACACACACACACACACACACACACACACACACATGCGCGCACGCACGGACGCGCGTGACACGCACACACAGAGAAACATTTAGGAAAGTCTCAAATTCAAAGAAAAGTCTCTCTCAGCGCCTTGAAGATAACAGGCTTCAGATGGTGATTAACGGAAGTGAACAACATCCTAACCAAGGTAGCCCTAATCGTGGTCTATCAGGAGGATTCTTTAGTTGGGTTCAGTCGTCTGCAGGAGCTGTTACTCCACCTGGGACTGCAATGTTCTGCCGGATCTAGTCTGCTGCATCAATGTTCATCTGGGACCCTGAGGCAATCTTGTAGACTCCCCTCACATCTCTGTCTCTTGCTTATTTCGAGAGAACGTCATATTCCCTTTACATTCTATCTGTCTTTGCCACCTTTTTCCAAAATCTCTTCCTCTCTGTTTATAATATCCAGAAGGAATCGTTGCAAAGGGGGGAGCCTGATCGTTTCAGTAACAGGAAGGGATTTTACTCACTCAAAACAAGTGCGCAACCAAGCTGCGCTACACCCTGCCATAACCGCAAGATCTTACCATTTTAAGGAGAACGCATTGCAATGAACTCTCAAGTAGAATGATGTAATCATGCTACTTGGTGCATTGCAGTTCAAGTATGTCTACAACGTGTCTAGCAGTACGGAAGCTCCAAATAAAGGGCCATTCACATCCAACCGTCCAGATACCCCGCCGACCCCATCCGCTGCACTGCCCTCACTCTAGACCCTCAAAGGAAAGACTGCTACCCAGCTGTATGCTTCGGAGGTTTCAGCAGGAAAGCTATGGAGAGTCCGGACGGAGCTGGGCAGGGATGACGACAGGCTGATTAAAGTACGCCCCTCCAGGGATGGAGGCCCCTGAACGGACGCTTGCGGTCTGGTTCAGAGAGCTGACCACGGTGTTGTCCAGCACACCAACATTGCCGGGCCAGCTGTCCCCGATGCCGGGCACGTAATCGCTTGCATTGCTTTGCACATATACCGGAATGAGTAAGTTCTGCACGTTCCCCACGTCCTTGCCTGCGCTTGTCACTGTGGATAGGTTGTTGACGAGGTACGTTGCCACCTTCTGCTCCCCCCCCCCCGGCCCCCCAGGGCCCAATACACACATCCGAGTTTTAAAGTCATAGCGACATGGAAGAGCTTTCAATTCATATCCTTCTTTAGGTACACACTGGGGGCGGTTGCACCGAAAAGGGGGGGGGGGTTAATGCATCTAATTGATGTCTAATCCCCACCCTGTAGTACGGTGCAGTTTCTTTTTCCCATTGCTGGTGGTATCTCACCTGCACTTGAGATTTCAGCAATGGCCTTTCAAATGAACTTCCAGCTCACACGATACTCTATATCTTGCCTGCTGTGAAAGTAGTTGTATGTACTCCCAACCAAACCTCCCCCCTACCTACCTCCCCTCCCCCACACCCCCCGTGTTTGAGTGTGTGTCTGTGTGTGTGTGTGTGTGTGTGTGTGTGTGTGTGTGTGTGTGTGTGTGTGTGTGTGTGTGTGTGTGTGTGTGTGTGTGTGTGCGTGTGCGTGTGCGTGTGCGTGCGTGCGTGCGTGCGCGCGCGTGTGTGTGTGTGTGTGTGTGTGTGTGTGTGTGTGTGTGTGTGTGTGTGTGTGTGTGTGAGTGACTACTTTCCCTCTTTCACGTTCTGTTCTTTACTATCAGATGATGCAATCATGCAGTAGAACAGGCATGCACGCGAATGTGCAAACACATGCGCGCACCTGCGCGTGCGCGCGCACGCGCGCGGACACACACACACACACACACACACACACACACACACACACACACACACACACACACACACACACACACGCCATAGAGAGAGGGGGGGGGAGGGGGAGAGGTGCGAGTAGGAGTGGCAACGGGCAGTGATGAGGCAGGGAGGGCGCACCTGATTTCCAGGTACGTTCAAACCTGTGCAGCCCCACATTCTGTCAGCAGGACCTTCCACCCGGCTCTCAGTTCAAACAATCTCTGGACTCAGGGGAAGGTAGAATGGGTATCCCACTCGGTCCTGGTTCTTGCATAGGCCCTAGAGTCAGATCCTTTGAAATCTGAGCCTACAGCTGTGCCAGACATGAAGCACACACTCATACTTTTGTGTGCACGTGTACACACACAAGACATACACACACACACACACACACACACACACACACACACATACACACACACACTCACACACACACATACACACACACACAGTCACTCACTCACTCAGCACACACACACACAAACACACACACACACACACATTCACACACATACTCACACACACACACACACACACACACACCACCCACCCAATCACACACACACACACACACACACACACACACACAGAGGAAAAGAAAGCGGGGGGAGAGGGGGAGACACAGAGAGAGAGAGAGAGAGAGAGAGAGAGAGAGAGAGAGAGAGAGAGAGAGAGAGAGAGAGAGAGAGAGAGAGAGAGAGAGAGAGAGAGAGAGAGAGAGAGAGAGAGAGAGAGAGAGAGAGAGAGCCCCGGGGGGGGGGGGGGGTAGGTGGAGCGTTCTGCACTCGAGCGTGTTTTGCGTGCTACACTGGATTCAGTATATTTTAGGTTAGCTGGACATCAGAGTCAGGGGGAGGTATCCATATCTACATGTAAACATTTACTTTCAACTGTTTCTGATGTCTCCCCCAGTAGGGGCTGCCTGCTGTGCAGTTTCACGTGACTAATAGCAGGTTGGGTTGTATCCCGGAAGCCCAACGTTTCTTTGATGAAGGATTTATTTGAAGTCGCTCTAGGGATAGGAGGGCCCCACGATTAGTGTGAGAGAGGCATTGTGGAGGGTTTTCTGTTCAATGTAACGACCAGAGCAAAGGGCTCAGGAGTCTCCTGGAGGTAACAGTGACGAAGACTGATATGGCATACATCAGGATTAGTCAAGGCAGAATTTGTTAAGGTAGCAGTCCTCAGATGTTACGTGACAAGTGGGAGGTCCTGAGAGGGGTGACCAGAGGTTCAAACAAGGATTATTAAGGGGAGCAACTGCTTCTGGGCTTCTTGTGCTTTGCTTGGTGGGGAGCAATGGATAGTACAAGGGTTACATGAAGTTTTGTCAGCAGGATTCGTTCATGGTAGTAGAGCGACTGGTATGGAAGATGGTAACGAGGATGTTGCACTAGGTCTAATCACAGGTGGAGAATAAGAGCTCGGCTTAATCTGGTAAAAGAAAACTGCTAGGTGTGGCATGGGCTTAAGGGAGGCCGAGTGTTGGGATAAGTAAAGGATATTGCTGCATGAGGATTAGCATTGGTGGTGCCTCGGGACTTGGTGGTATGTAAGGTGCACATGAGGAAAGAGCGATGCATGAGAGGTAGGAAGGTGTACTAGCACATGTGCAGGCAATTGCACAAGTGTATAACATTAAAATGGGGAGTCCCAAGTGGTGCACACAAATTAGAATCTCCTTAGTAACGTTACTAACGTTAACGGATACAGTGGCAGGGTGTTACTTGAAGATTAGTGAAGAGAACTTTGCAGGCACATGCAAGTTGATGAACAAGTTCCCTTACAGGATCTCCACACTGGTGCTCAAGAGGACCAGTGTGGGGGGAGGAGTGCGTCTCTTCAGGGAGAGTTAGGATGGCAAGCAGCAAGACTTACTTGCGACGGGGTACACAATGGTATCTGCAGTAGTCTTCTGGCCCTTTGGATCAACATATGTCCCATACACCTCTCCACTGGCAAAACCTCCACCGTTGCTGCAGAGGGAGAGCATGCACACCCATCAGTACCGCTAGTACCGCATAAAGTGAGCAGAGCATGAAATTTTTAGTATGTGATGCACACCTATCACGTGGCTTTCAACAACCATAAACACACGTTTGTCGCTCTAGATTACTTGGAATGCCATCAACGCATTTTTCAGTCGATGCCTGCTAATTTGTCAAAGATACAAAAATATTTAGGCACTTGGAACACAGTTGTGGCACTGCCTCTGCAGGATGCATAGGCCCACCTTTCTGGGGACACGACACAAACATGTGAACATGCGCATGAGGTTCTGCACGAATGTCCTCTAAGCTGAAAAGGTTGTGTTTGGAAGTAATACACAAGCATGTGACGCACCTAAAGGATGATGGAAGTATTTGGAGAACTTGACCGACATAGCCAGCTCCATAGTCACCTACAGTGACTCCTCCTGATATCTGGCAAGAATTGAAGCCAGTTGCGTTCGTGCAACTCACGTTCGGGATCAGCTGCAGAAGCTTTCTCGGGGTTGAAGCCTGTACCAACATTAAATCACTTTTAAATGATCTGCAAGATGTAAAAGATGTGTGAACAGATGCCGGAACTGTACAAGGACCCGACCTTGGACTTCGGGTACAGTCATGTCAGAGGAGTGCACTTGTCAGTACTAGCGGCAGTCATAGATATTATCGTATTATGGTCAAAAATGCATGGTTTGGCGCTGATTTTCTGAGTCTAGATCGGGACCGGTGTGAAGCAATGCATGTAAGTGTATTGGGAAGTTCCTGTCAACAAACCAGTGTGGGCATGACAAGTAAATGCATTCGATTGAATGTATATTCAAAACCATTATTTCATGCAATCGCTTCCATTATTATTACCAGTCTCTGCAAGCTACCGTTCAGCCAGCTAGCCTCCCCAGCACGGAATGCGGGGATTATCAAGACCAAATAGAGGCAATTCAAAGCTGGCAACATTCTTTTGGATTGCTTGTCCATGTCAGTCTCTTAATCTTAGGATAGGATTCCGCTTTATCAGCCGAGTAAAGTAGTGCGAGACCGGATGGGATCCTCCTATGTTCAGGCAAAGGAGCTACAACCCTACCTAAAATATTATCTTGAATCTGTTGAATATCAACTAAACTAGATTTAGCAGTCTTATGTCTCTGTATACGTCTTGTAAGACCCCTGATCTCACGACGTAGAGATCTGCGATTTGAATCTGTTGTACGGATCACCGGAATCCAGAAACTACAGTTCGCTGATCGGGCCGGACAGGCTCACCTCAAGCCTGACTCAAGACTCAAGCCGATTCCGGAAAGAAGCATGAAGAGTCTTCGTCGAAGACCCGTGCCGGTTCGGTTGTACCAACGGCTATAAGGCTTATTGTACCTTCAGACAAATCCGTCTTGCCTTCGGGCCCTAGATCGCCTTCAGGTGTCACGACGAGGGGTCACAGTCTGTGACTCACAGAACTTTTAGCTTCTGAATTTGCCCGCCCCCCCTCAGGTTCCGGTTCCATTCCATCCCACTTGAACCACATCCCCGCCATTGCACCGTTGCCACAAGTGGAGCTCTCTGACATTGCAATTTACATTTGATAGCATCTTCTACCTTGGATATCTTGTTACCTTCGGCTGGTCTCGCACAAAGTAGTCAAAATGTGCCTGGAGCCGAAGTCACGTCGAACATCCCGCTTCTGCATGATCGCTGATCCTGGACTTGTGTAGGTCATGATCCTTCCTTCGCCGAGCGCATTACTTGACCTGTCTAACTGTCTGAAATTCTAAGAGATGTGATGATTGCGATGTGTCGTGTGACTGCATAGGGTGGTATGCGCAGGCCAACATCCTGATTCTTTGCAGCCAGCACACTTGCTTTGTAAGGTTAAGGCACGGTCACCATAGCAATTGTGTGGTATTGGCTCAGTGATCAGACTTTGAACTGCGTCCGGCCCTGGCGGGCGGGAACGTTCATCGGGAAATGTCTCTTTCGTTTTGACATTTAAACATGCACAACGTACGTGTTAAAGCTATTGAACAGGCCTTGAACCTGTTATATCAACTGTGAACAACAGATCGTTCCTACCTGACTTCTATCCATGTTTGCGACGTCAGTTCTTGTAACCCTGGGTTGTTAATTACACAAGTCAACCTCTTAGTGTTTAGAGAACATAAGCAGAATGTCAGTGGCTGAACCCCTCACACTTAAGCAAAAATGTTCAGGAGGATCTTCCAACAGGCCCACGGGAAGTAAACTGTCAGAAGGAACCTTAGTGCACGCATTTCAATCTCAGATAGGAGTCATAGGAACAAGAGGCCTTGCCACAGCAACACAGCATCACTGGAGAAAATGGGAGTGCCAGGACAGTGCATGGGGATGGTGAAGACCACCCATCACTCCGGTCGATAACCTCATTTGGTAAAGAAGACCTGAAGTGCTGCTGGGCCTGGCTGCCCGCTTACTTAGCGACATCAAAACCTCCAAGGCTTGAAAATCGTTTTCCAGGACGCCATGAAGTCTGCGGTGAGCTGCTCACCGTGCCCTAGCAGCTGATCAAGACCCTTGTCCCTAACACATGCTGAAACTTCCTTGAGCATGTCTGGGGTCCTGAATCATGTGCACAACAAGTGGGCAAACCCAGAATACGTGGTCTTGCAATGCCGGTTTTCTGCAGCAGTGTCAAATGGCTTGATCAGCAGTGTCTTCTGGGTATGTCCTTCAAGTGTCATAGCAGTTTGTCGACAACCTTGTTGAAACACGTTCAGCCCGATTTAATTCCAGCCCATGAGTTCCAAACTTTTCGCCTTGCATGGGTCTGGCAAGGGATCCGGACTCAGGTTCTTCCCAAGCGCAACCTGCACGAGATCACAGGGGTTTGTATTTACATAACCT
>KV908582.1:47395-54895 GCA_002005505.1 Botryococcus braunii | reverse complement strand
CGGGTCCGGTCTGAGGCAGGGGTCTAGCTATGTGGTGCAAGACGAACGCAACATCGAGCGCGCTGCAACCATCAGTTGGCCTTGTTGGAATTCGTGGTCTGGAAAGAAGCAGCCGCTTGGTTGAGCATTACTCCTCTGTTGCACAGCGTCATTTTTAGGTGCAATGTACTTCAGCATTGTTCGTTAACAATGACCCGTTGCCGGTGGGGTTGGTTGAAGCATCAGCATGCATCTGCAGTATTCATCACAATCTGAGAACTATTAATTCATATTTGTTGTATTCCATAGGTCTTTAAAAAGACGTATTTTATTAAAAATTTAAAAATGGGGCAGCGTTGAAAGGGTGCCTGAACAAGGGAGGAAGCCTGTTGTGGTGGAGGATGGCAGAGGTTGCCCCCCTTTCTCCCACCCCCCCCCCCCCCAACCCAAACCACCCTTGTTTGGCTTGCTGCGTGTGCCCAAGCTCACCAATGTCGCTCTGCATTTTTCAAGTCACCCCACATTATTGGGGTATCTGCCGCTGAGCTGGCATGGTTTTTGGATGTCCCGCACATCTCCGCAGATTAACGGAGCAGTGGGGAAGATTCGGAATGCGCTTTGCATTTGGGCATCGCAAGCACATTGACTGGGCGTGTTGTGTAAACTGATAAGCACGTATAGTTACGTGATGACAAACGTACCTAGATACCAGGTTGAATATTCAAGGGCTCTATCAGTTTACCATGTGGTTTTAGGAAACATTGTATAACTTGAACTTCTCCACGTGTGGAGTACGAGGAAGCAGATGCGCCTGATTGCGTATCTAGGTTAATGTATGGGTGATCAGTCAGGTTGATCATATAGTGACCTCCATGCAGTATAGGTCTTGTACTAGTGACGGTGTGGTCACAAGGTAAAGACTCCATTGAGTGTGTACACGTATATAAGTTTAGGATCCCTGGTACAGCTACAGGGCTACACGTTGGCATAGGGCCAAGTCAGGGTTGTTTATGTGGCCATGCAGTACGGTACGGCTTCTCGAATGGAACTGTACTGTTACCGTCGGTTACGATCAGGAAGCATAGAAACGCCAGATCGCGAGCGAGCTTGGCAGTCGATTGGATGTGGAATACATCTTGGTTTGAGCTCCAAGCTGATAAGTGTTTGCTCTGTATTGAATGACTGCTTGATAAACGGCTATCTCACTCATTGCAATACAGGTAAGCATGCGATCGGTGGCAAGGGTAACGGTCGCAGCCGGGTGGCTGCGATCGCAGGGTTTAAGCACATGCATGCTGTTGTCATTGTTGATAATGAAGTGTTACATGTGTTTGTGTTGCAGGAGTTGCATTGCTTGTTTGTTACTGTTGGAAGAACAGTAAGGCTATTTGTGTGTTGAGAGTTCCGCACTGCTTAATAGCGGTGAGTAAAGACTCGGTGAACAAGCATGCTTCTGCTAGTTGAATAACTGTTTTGTTTAGAAATCTAATGAACCACATGGTGTGCAGTACGGTTGGGAGTAGCCTCGGAACTCCTAGGACTGCTGAGGGCCAAGGGTGCCCTGATAAGAGAGCAGTCGGTACGTGCACACATGTGGATAGCTCGTGTGTTGGTTTGCTGTGGTTTAAATATATTTGAAGAAGTCTGATGAACACACCAGTAAGTCGTAACGGCCGGGATGCAGGCAGGTCTAGATTGCAGTGCGAGCACTGATCTAGATAGACATTGACATTGAGAGGTGGTGTTCACAGGTAACTATATTTAAACCATTGTAAGAGTCGATTGGATGTGGAATACATCTTGGTTCGAGCTCCAAGCTGATAAGTGTTTGCTCTGTATTGAATGACTGCTTGATAAAGGGCTATCTCACTCATTGCAATACAGGAGTTGCATTGCTTGTTTGTTACTGTTGGAAGAACAGTAAGGCTATTTGTGCGTTGAGAGTTCCGCACTGGTTAATAGCGTACGGTTGGGAGTAGCCGCGGAACTCCTAGGACTGCTGAGGGCCAAGGGTGCCCTGATAAGAGAGCAGTCGGCAGGTCTAGATTGCAGTGCGAGCACTGATCTAGATAGACATTGACATTGAGAGGTGGTGTTCACAGGGGATACGTCTCTCTTCATGCACACGGACGAGCTGACCGATACGTCTGCCACCTTCTTATACAACAGGGCGTTAGGGTGGGTGTGGGGGCATCTTGCAGACTGCCACTCGTGAACAATGACATTGCCAATGCAGACTATGCTCTTCAGGAATTGCCAGCGAGAGCGCTGATCGACCCCCCCCCCCAAAAAAAAATCAGGATCCAACCAGTCTGTTTACCAAAGCAAAATGCGAGAAGCACTGGAAGTTAGAATGTTCTCACCGCCCAAATCTTTTCTAGTGGATTATTAGCATTTTATTTATAAATAGAATTAAAAATGTAATTATTTTTATATTAAAAGTAATTATTACTACTCGTATGGAAGTACATGTCACGCAGTGTGAGTGCCTGCGTAAGTCAAACTACAGTTGACTGGCCGGCGGCTACATATATATTTCGTGGGATTTCCGGGAGAATACGCCAAGGTTCCATGTATTTTCTGGGTCCGGCGGAAGACATTTCTTTGGCTATGCTCGTCAAATTAATCAATAGAGCCGATACGGGCATTTTTATGTTTAGAATTATAATCATACTTTTAATTATGAATATGGTATGAGCATAAGAAGATAATTAGTACTATATTTATACGTACATTTCTTAGGCTATGTTCGTCAAATCAATTATACGTATATTTATCTACATAATTGTTATAGCCACACTTCCTTGCAATTGGGGTTTGGAGCCCATAACGGGCCTTCGGCATGCATCTCAGGATTGCCATGGGTGGGCCAACATCTCCTAGGGTTGCCTCACATAATTATATTTATTCTGTGGAGGGCGTTTGCATGAGAGGCTTCACACGCCGCCTGGAGCAGGTGTCCCCAGGCGGACGCGATTGGTATGAGGAGACACACACATGTGCACACACACACACACACACACACACACACACACACAACACACACACACACACACACACACAACACACACACACACACACACACACACCACACACACACACACACACCACACACACACACACACACACACAAACACACACACACACACACATACACACCCACACAACACACACACACACACTCTCTCTCTCTCTCTCTCCTCTCTCTCTCTGTCTCTCTCTCTCCTCTCTCTCTCTCTCTCTCTCTCTCTCTCTCTCTCTCTCTCTCTCTCTCTCTCTCTCTCTCTCTCTCCCTCCCTCCCTCCCTCCCTCCTCCCTCCCTCCTCCCTCCCTCCCTCCTCCCCCCCTCCCTCCCTCCCTCCCTCCCTCCTCCCTCCCTCCCCTCCCTCCCTCCCTCCCTCCCTCCCCTCCCTCCCTCCCTCCCTCCCTCCCTTCCCCCTCCCTCCCTCCCCCCCCCCCCCTCTCTCTCTCTCTCTCTCTCTCTCTCTCTCTCTCTCTCTCTCTCTCTCTCTCTCTCTCTCTCTCTCTCTCTCTCATACCCGGCATGATGGGTTAGATTTCCCTCTTTACCGAACGTCCCTGGCGAGCGCCTCCTGACGACCTCCAGAGTGGGGAGTTAAAATCTGTACAGGGGTGGATCGCTTGTTGTTCGGGAGGCCCGATCATGACATCTAAGGCTTGATGGGATTATAGCTTACAGCATTGTAACAATCCGGAACGGCTGTCTTTGCACTTGCGTGTAACCTCCGTTCAGGCCGGCAGGGGATAAGACTTTTATGGGCCATCATAGACATGCCCCCGTCCCCCCATTCTCCTCCCCCTGGGGTACCGCATAACGCTACATCATTAGGATGCGCCGGTAATTGAGTATCAGCAACCTCGGACACTCCACGTGCAGCCAGGCCCCTTCAAGAGTGTAATGTGGCTATGCAGCAGCCCCCGCCCAGGGGGCCGGGCCCCAGGGGGCCGGGCCCCAGGGGGCCTCTCGGGTCCCCCTGGGGGTTGCGGCCAGTGAGCATGGTATGTTGACGAGTTTTACCTAATGCTTGTGACTGATATACTCCACTTTTGCCTTTAAATGCTTGGGGTCGGGCAAGTGTGGGAGGGCTCGTAGCAGACACCCTCACAGAGTTTTGGAATTTCCGGCGTGAAGCTGGGTAGGGGCTAGACTCGTACGGCACGAATCAGGCGGCCGCCATGTTCTGCGANCGTGGAGGGATTGCAAACAATTGTCTCAGAGTTCAATTTCCAGCACAAAGCCAGTCAACACATAGGGCAGGTGTCTAATGCTTTTGCAAATGGAGAGTCGGGGCCAGCAAGTGCAGCACCACAAGCAAGCATTGCTCAAAAGTGCTCAGAGGCTAGCGGTTGCTGGCAAGCCCTCAGCGGTAGCTTGGAGCCCTCTGAGCTGTTTGGATTTGGCAAGTTATCTTACAAACCCATCTGCGAGCTCACTGAAGGGTCCTAGAATTAAATGGTTGTCACTTGGCATAGCAAAGTATACCAAAACAAAGGTTGGCAGTGATACTGTTACGTCAACTGGTCACCCCTTCTGCTTTCTGCTCCACAATGCTCCCAAACGGTGGGCTATTTAAGCCGGAGCAGCTAAGCAGAGGTCAGTTGCCAACCCAATTTGCTTTCCTTAGTCCATTTTAATCACTGGACTTCAGATTCTACCACAATTAAATGTTCTGATGCTTGTGAGCCTATACCATACACCGTGCTGTTCACCAGGAATGGCTGGGGAACTGGGTACACAATTGGGAAGCAGACACATAAGCAAGGTACTGGTTCTACTGTGAACGCTCAAATCGAGATTTTAACGGGCGCCAGGGTAGTATATTTGGCGGAAGCTCCCTAGCCACACAGGGGACTGGGATGTGCCTAATTGGGCACATCACGTCCCCTGCACTACAGAAAAGAGACCCTCAAGCAACTACAAAGGCCTGGGAAAGCACCAGGCATGGACAAACACTACGTCCGATTTTTCCTGCTGGGTGCAGCTTGGCTGTCCCACATTGCCCATTCCATGCAATTTGACTTACACACACTGCTGTGGAAAACAAAGCAGGTCTGATTGCGCAAACGCGGTGTCCAAGTCAGGCAGCGAGGGTCTGCCCGCCTTTTTCGTCACCATCCCTTCTAATTTTAGAACAATTCCTTCTAAACTGGACAGCTCACCGCCCAGCAGCAGCAAGCAGGTGGAATCCTGCAGGCACATTGTTTCCACGCATGCCTGATTTTAGACCACATACCCCAGGTGACTGTGCCCCGCAGGCTTTGCAACCCTTGCATACTGCCCTCAACTGGAAGCTGCTGCACAGTAGCTTGGAATTGAACAGCATAATTAAGCAGGGTGCGGAGCCCAATGCCATCACGAAAGAGCTCCACACGAAACACTGCTGCAGCTGCTAATCTGGCTATCATCACCCGACAGTTGTGGCTCAAGTGATTCTTGTTCAAGAGCCTGACGTCCTCTTAACGACTCCATCTGTTGCCTTCTCTGAGACAAGACTAGACACCTTGTCTGCTCGAGGGCAGTGGCAAGCTGTTGGGTTTCCGCCCGCAGGGCTATGTTCTCATCAGCAAGCGCCCTGAACAAGGAGAAGTAGATGCTTAGTGAGATACCAAATAGCCAGTGCTGGTACAGAGAGTTGGCTTGTGGCTCTTGAAGAGATACAACCAGCTTTCTAGTCACAAATTCTTGGTGGATCATTGGGTTCTTTCTCACTTGCTTGAGAAGACAGTATAAGATTGACACAGTAAAAAAATTGAGGGCACAACTGAGCTGTAAAAAATGGACACAGTAACAAATTGAGGGCACAACTGAGCTGCGTCTGCTGCAATTGTCTTGGTGACTTAGTGATGAAGAACTGTTTTTTGGGCTGATTTATTTGTCCCAATACCTAGCACAAGGGGTTGCCACAGGTCCGTACCGCCAAGTGCTCGCTAAGCTCGGAAGCAAAGTCGTCAAGTGAGTGTAGGACTGCATAAGGTGCTGAGCTCTCGCACGAAGATCGTCATTTTCACACTTTAACTCCCGCATCTTCAAGCAAAGCCCCCACCCCAAATAAGAGTCGACACAGCACATTCGATGACGGGTTAAAAGGCGAACCAGCACCAGCAAAATCTTCCGCTTCCAACTCGTAAGAAGAAGATGAATGGTTATGAATTACAAGTAAAAATACTTTAAGATGTGCTCAGCATAGTATGGGGGACTTGACGGAGTGACATGCACACCTCTCGTTTCAATCTTCTCCAAGCCTGTCTGCATCCTCGGGATTCGAGTCGTCTTCTCTGCTGTTCACGAATACTAAGTATTCTGCAGCATAGAAAAAAATTGTCAAAAATCTGCTGGTCAAGTTTCAAGGACGCGCAGGCCCGGCCAAGGTCGAAACATAGGAACACTTCATCCAACGGAGTCAACAAGATTTCTCAGGACTTGAGTTGCAAACAATAACAACAAAACGGCTTCAACCTGGCTATCTGACGAACGATTAAAGACACATCAATATCATAGAGATCGGTTTCTTGCACCTTAACTCGGAGATATGACAGAAACTTCCGTTGTCTTTCTGGTGGTCGCTAACAGTGCTTTCCTCGGTCAAACTAAGGTGTGGTTCTTTGCCAATCCGAGACTCGTGATAGCTGACCGCCATAAACCTGCTAGCGGTGTCGCCGTTTCTGTAAAGGGTCGAAACCGATTACAAGCAGTTCGTCTATCAGATAAACAGCTAACAACTTAAGCTCTTAGAACAGAACGAACATGAAAGATAGTTTGACAAAAAGGGACGGCTCTGCCTTGAGACAAAGTCGTTGTTGGAGAGTTCAACTTTCCGTCAGCCCGTCGCATCGAGATGGGCGCCGAATCGTCAGACCGAAAGCCCGCTTTACATGTGCACATTCAATCGAGCGTATTTTTGCCTTTCGGAGTCCGTAATTGTATCGCACTCCCGACCAAAACTCGTGGAAAGGGCCTTTATGCCTTACAGTACGTCAGCGGATAGTGTGCATGCGATGATGATGACTCTCGAATCAAGCATGATGGACGGTGATTGAGCATGTTGAAGTAAGCTAGAATGGTCCTTTTCTGCTGCAGTTTGAACCGCACTGACGTGTGAAGCGTGCGCACTTATTTGCTTATACCACTCCGGGCTGCCGGTTGCAACCTTCGGTTTCGAATCGTAAGGCGGTCCTTGTCACAAACAGACACATCTCTGCAAACCCCCGGTTGGCGGCGCTTAGTGTAGTCCTACAGCGTCAGGGATGAAAAACTCGATGTCAGGGGACCTAGAACTCAGCTCTTTAGCGCACATACTTGGTATCCAGCTCGGGGGATCCCAAAACCCCACTTACAGGCCAAAAGAGGAGTCATCTCCGTGTCACACACATGCTCCTTCTCATTGCTAATATGAGGGGTGGGGAGCACAGTCCTGTCCGTTCAGGTCACGACTTTCAGTATTTTTGAAAAATAGACCATGTGGTTGGGGGTAGCCCCCGGGGGGGCCCGACCTTCCCACA
>KV908582.1:27500-35000 GCA_002005505.1 Botryococcus braunii | reverse complement strand
AAGATCACCTAAAGCACAAGCATGTTCATAACTCAACCCTATAGCTACAAGTATGTTCATAACTCAACCCTATAGCTACAAGCATGTTCATAACTCAACCCTGTAGCTACAAGTATGTTCATAACTCAACAGGTGCCAGCACCGCAACCCCCCGGGCCTGTTGCAAGGGCGGATACCCGCAGATGCATGTGTACATGGTGTAACATTTTCCCAGTTCTTGTGACAAAACAGTGTCTTCCAACCCGGCCAAAACTCCGAGGAACCAGGAAGGCGGTTCCTGACACAGCCTAGTCACTCCAAAAGAGCACTGGACCCAAAGCCTTCTCATGGCAAATAACCTCAGATTTTATTGCAACTTATATTTGCATACAAGAGATAAGCCCAGGCTGTGACAAGCATACAGCAGTGGCAAGCATAAAGCAAAAGAACTAGGAAACGCAAAGCAGACCCTAAAAGAATGAAAGCAGAATGTCAGATTGTGGGGGGCGTGCAGGTGTGGGGCGTCTAAAGGAAACCCTCCAAACCATGTTAAAACCCTATCTGACCCTACGGAAATCTCACCTACACTCTCTCTCGCATGCCTAAGCGTTCCCAAGCCCACAAGCGGTTTGGGACACACCGCTCGTCGCACAGGTTATGATTAGAAGCGCGCTCCTCCCTGAGTTTTGGGATCTCAAGCATCCCCCGCCTGCACTTCCCTTGTACCACCTGGACCACCCACACGGGCCAACGATAGTTGACCCTACCCCGTGATTACCCCAGAAAAACCCTGCCTGAACCCTAGCCTGCCATCCTCCAACCCTTTTGAACCCCTTGCAATGTACACATCTTAAGTACTCAAACCCTCACAATATCCTCACCCAACCCTGCCATGTCGTTCCCCAAAATAAAAAATTCGCTCGATGCCATGCATGGCATTGAGCGAATTTTGTAAGAGGGGGTATGTACATCTTGTGTGTAATTCAGAGGGGGGATGTACATATGTGTCTGGGGACCATATGGTCCCCAGACACATATGTACATAACCCCTCTTAATTACACACACACCATATCCATATGTTGAACACGATACCCACAACCCAAACCAAAAGGATTGGAAAGTACTTTGTAGCCCGTACCATGCTCAGTTTTGTACTAAGGGTCGCATGTACGTTGGGTTCTTGGGCAAGGCCCCGGACGGTACTTTGAAATTTTGAATTGAATTTGGAACGGTCCGACTGGGCCAGACGGAGGACGGATGTTACTCCCGAAGTTGGAAACTGTTACCGAATTAGGTGCACGCTCCAATAAAATGCCGTGAATTACCTCCTGGCGATCTGGCAGGTTAACTCTTAAAAGGTTCAGCTGAAATGGCTATGAAGTAGGTGTGTTGAGTTTAGGACCAGAGGCTTGTTAGGCGTCGCGTCGAAAGGCCTCGATCAGGTCGCCAGGAGGACAAAGTGCGTTCATGTAGAAAAGACTCAATTCTTTGTAAGCCTACTCTGGTATCAAATCTTATTTTAAAATTGCATTGTCAATCCCGATCGTGCTTGAGTTGATCAAAACGCGGACTTTGGTGTAACTGTGTGCTGTGCATGGCTGTTGCGGAAATGCTAGGAGCAGAGGCTGCAGTTGCTCTAAAAGTTGAAGAACCCGTTGGTCTGACTACACCAAAGAATTCGGGGGGCAGCAATACCAACGGTAATCCAGATCAAGAATCCCAGGAGATTAAACTCTTACGCAGGTGCGCCTGAAAAACTGATCGCCTCTTGTATGGCACGGTTTGTCCCAGGATGTCCCTCCTTGCATTGGAATGAATTATTCAAGACATTTAAACATATCCACGGGTAAGCATTGCGACTTCTGGATTGCGGACTGTTGGCTGCCCCGGGAGTCGTTGCCACGTTGTCCTCGCGATCCTTGTTCCGGTTTTCTGCGTAATCTCCCAACTCGAAAGAAATATGAGATAGAGAAACTCGCTTCAGGATGGTAGGTTTGTGGCAGAGGGATGAACGACTCTACAGAGGGCTTCTACCATCAAGGTCCAGTGGTCAGGAGTTTTAACCTCCGGGGGCTTTGTGTGCGAGAAACAGCAGATCTGGCTAGTTCACAGAGAATTTTAAATCATGGATCACAATACTAAGAGAGAAAGATCTCGATCTGGACGGCAATCATCTTTTCCGAGCTTCGACCACATACTCCTCGTCGATCGGAACCACTGGAGGCAGCCGCCTCAGCAAATGGATGCTCAAAGCCGTGAAAGATACTGATAGCTCACATGGTTTGTAATTACCGTTAGGATGGGTTTGGGTTGAGAGGTAGGGGAGGTGGGGAACTGGGATTTTCATGGGAAGAGAACCGTATTGTGCAGCAGTGCATCTTCAATCCAATCTTGTCCAAATTGTGCATCAAAATCAGAGCACGCATGGACACGCTCACGCTCTTGTCTAATGGGTAAGCTGCTTGTACTGCACAGGAGAGAGTCCAACCGAGACTCTGCTCGGAGAACGAGGCGACGCAAAGCAAGTGAATATAAGCGACTGGGGCAGGAGGTAGGTCTTTGGAAACCGTGGGCCCCCTCGACACTAGTGTTGGCCAATTCTGCAGAAGTTTGTGCAATGACTTCAAAATCGTTACAGATTTACGGATTGGCATTCCTAACAGGATGTTTATATGCTACCATTCAATGTTTTACCTAGGGCCGGGCGTAAACCCCGCACCAGAAAAATGGTGGGGGCTTGTGGGTGTCTGCGCGGGGGGGGGGGGGGTGGGTGGTAGTGTGGGGTCGGCCCATGTGCGCTTCACATGTTACTCCATGCTCCGCCGTAGAATATGGGATAGGGCCGAAAAGTGTCAGGGAGGTTCTCTAATGTCATTTGGGACAATGTGCAAACATTTGGAGTTCTGAACATTCGAAATTTCAATTTAATCTTGTTGTGAGTTTACCAGAGCAGGGGGTGAATTGCAGCATTTCCTTGCTTTGAATGGGGTTGATGCCCCTCAATGCATTGAATGGGGATTATGCCCTGCAGTGCATTGAATTTTGGGGGGGGGGGGGGGTTTGGAGAAAGAGACGTACAAATTCAACCTGGCAGTACACAAAAAACTTGTACCTCACAGGAACATCTGTACTGCAACTCCATAGCAAATTTCTAACGAGGCAAGTTACTTACGAATTTTTGCTACTATCCGTAGATCCGTAGAAACTATGGTCCATAGAACGGCCAACACCACTCAACACTTGCTTGAGATATATCTTGGGTCAACCAACATCATGGAATTTGACACTACAGTATCTGGGGGACATATGCTACATCCAGGGGGCTGATCCTAGCAAATGGACTCCAATAGCATGTTTTGTTGTTTACAGCTGCACAAAAGGCCAAAGAGCGAGCTCCCTTTGCCTTTTGTAGCTCTGCCCGATTACTAGCAGCTACTTATGCTAGTAATTGGGAATAAGCCTTCTATGGCTGCGTAAAAGATCTTGTATGAAGCTGCCGGCTCTGCTACACCACAGCTAGATTTTTGATGGCGTTGACCATTGATAGGGTTGCATGAGTATGGGGAGCTATCTGCCTGTGGAGCATCCTAGTTGCTCTGGTAGCTGCCGCCGGCAGCTTGCGGAGAAGGTGTCCCGCGCCAAAGCCATGAGGATGCTACTGAGGATGCTACCATGAGGATGCATTGTTTGAGGACCATGAGGTTTGAGCAAGCTAGCATGGGGATGGCATGGGGGGAGACCAACTACCAGACTGGCTTGCTGCAATGCTTACTTGCATCATTCGTTGCATTGATTTGCAGGTCAACGACCTTGGGAGGGAGAACATAAGACTAAGGCAGCAAGTTTCCGACCTCTCGGAGACCAACAAAGTGTTGATCGACGCTGTACCTAAGCTGGCGGACAAGTGCAAGTGCGTGTGCCCCATCTCATTCCCATTATGAATCCTTGGTATCCTGAACATAATCTGGCTTCAGTGGTTGTGGTGGACACAGTACACAATCCAGTGAGGGATGATGTCTGGTGGGCACAAGCTGGCATGTCACGCTGGACATGACCTATTTGTGTAGGGAATGCACATATGTACTCTGCCTAACGAGCTCTCAATCGATCAAGCAGCTGTCGGACATGTCCCTCGCCTCAGAGTAGTCCACCCTGTTTGCATGTCTTGCCTGGCTTGTCACCATCTTCCTTACTGGGAGATACACATACACTCGCTCGCGCGCACACACGCACACACACGCGCGCACGCATGCACACACGCGTGCGCGCACGCAGGCACGTACGCACACACACACACAATCAATGCTATTTGTTTCATGCCTCTGCCCTGCCCTCATTTCCCTCTGCCAGTGTTCCCTTACAGGCAATGCGTATTAAGCGCACCCCGCAGTTCTTTGAGAAGTGCACCTCTAATCCCTTCGCCAGCAATCACCCTTGCGTTTGAGAGTGTCCAACATCGATGTGGACGTGGGTAGCGCAAAACAGGGAATAGGGGCCCGAGTGATGTCATCCAGTGCATGGGCGTTTAGATTTTGGCCCAGCTACAGCCACCACTGTAGTGCATCTGAGCGTCTCTGGCTCGTGGTGATTTTGGATGAAGACTTATCTGCGGGATTTTGGGAGCCTTCAAGCTGAGGCTTGCAACACGATAGGGGCATCAGGGAATGCAGAGGGCTGTGCCTCTCTGCCTAGCATCCAGCAGGAGAGAGGCTTTTGGGAGCAAGAGGCCAGGAGAGAATGCTTCGTTCTTGTTTGAGAGGAAGGCAGTTGCCTTGGGAAGCTCACCAGCCATAAGGTCCAAGAGGTTGGGGGGTTTCGAGGCAAATAAAACACCCCCCCCCCCCTCACTCTTCCTGGGCAGATGAATGAGCTGGGCCTCGCAAAGAGCTGGAACGACACAAAAAACAGATAAAATCAGATATGGGGCTGGCAAAAACATATCCACAATCCTGGTGACCGGCTTAGATTGGTAGCTGAGGAGACGGGCCCGGGGGGGAAAGGCGGCAAGCCGCTGGGAAGGGGGACGGGGGGGAAAGGGGGAGGGGGGGAGGGGAGGGGAAGGGGGAAGGGGGGCAGGCGCCGCAGGGGGTGGAGCGCACTAAGGGTCAGTGAATTTTGAAAGGAAAGTCAGAGTTCTGCCTCTTGGATAATTTGATTCAGTAACTTAATTTTGGTATGCCACAGGGTGGCAGACACTGCAGTAATAATTTAATTTTCCCCCCCCCCACGGTGGCAGAAGTAGTTTCAAAGCAAGACTTTCTCCACCCTCCGTAGTACGGAGCCGCCCATCTGGCAGTAACATGCTGTGTGACTAGCAGCCCACTAAGAGAGGGGCACTGGGGAAAGCCTCGCCCGGAATACAGGGGTGGCAGAGTCATTCCCTTAGATATAAATTTTCAAATGCTAACGTGGCAGAGCTACCTATCGTGTATTCATTTTCCCTTTGCCACTTGGTGGCAGAATCAGCCTCTCCCTATTTCGTTTCCGCTGCCTGGTGGCAGAATCGGAGCTTGCATTTGGCGTTGACTCAGCCACTTAACCCCTATAAATTAATTAATTCTGTCAAAGTGGCACTAAAAGGTCTACTGCTAAGGGTTAACCCACAAGCGAAGGTGACAAGCGGGACCGTGCGACTTCGGGCCGGCTGGATTTACTTCGCGTACGAGCGACACGTGTTCGCACATTCAAGCACGTCGAAACTCCGCTTGAATGAGCGACCACATGTCGTTCATACGCGCAGCCAACTAAGCCGGACAAGGAACCGTCAGGGTCGTCGATTCTGGCCGTATCACGCCAATGGGCCAGTAGTAACACTGGGTCATGCCCTGATGCTGAGCCACTGCCTGCACTTCACACTAGGGGCAGGAAGACTTGCAGGAGGGAAGATCAGGGTAGGGATCTCCCTTAACAGGTTGTTGAACGTCTGGAATAAAGGGTGGAGTTACATCTTCTTGCCATTGAATTCTGGGAAAATCCCTGGGTACCGTATTTTCCCCTGCTAGCCCGAGGGGCACTACACCGCGAAGCCCAAGCACAGCCATCCCACCGGCTCAGCAAGTCTGTCTGTCGCTGTCTGGTATTCAACCAAGGCGACCCGCGCCTGGCCACTCTTCCAGGCCAGCGAGGGGGTGTTGGTGACACCCTTCACCTCTTCCCCTTTCCCCTCTAACATCCTCCATGCGAACCCTTTGGAATTAGGTAACCTAGTTGTTTTGGCTCGCTCAAGCCTCGGTGTCTTCGGCATCCGCACTTGAGTCGCGCGATTCTGAGCTAGCACTGAATTGCTGCACGGTGGAACACTCGCGGTGTTCTTTGCCGTACTGCCAGCAACGTGACTACTCGCTCCGAGCCGCAGTAAGTGCAGAACCACTTAGAATTTCTGATTGTAGCCACCCCCCCCCCCCCCGGGGGGGGGAGTCCCCTGCCAGGCCACGTGGCGGTGACGGAGAAGCAAAATCGACAACCCTGCGCGCAGTCAACTCAGCGGGGGAGGAAACCTTGTGGTCGGCAGTGCGGATGCCCTAAAAATGATCCTTATTGGCTACGAGCGCTCTAAGCTTGGTGTCTCTCCCAATTCCTCCCCTGCTCCAGGCCCCTCCCCTTCTCAGCTAAAGCGTTCATGGCTGGGGCGGGTCTGTGTATGATGTGTGCAGGGACCCTGTCATTGGACTCCTCATTATGTGGTAGGTGGAGGTCATGCCAGAGACCCCCCGGGAGACCGCGGGGAGGATCCCCCCTTAGAAGGTTGTGGAAGGTCTGGATTTAAGCAAGGACTTGCTAATATCTTCTTACGATGGGATTCTGGATTTCCGCGATGTCTTTTTGCCCTGCTAGCCTGAGGGGCACTGGCCCGCGAAGCCCGCGAGCACAGCCACCGCACAGGCTCAACAAGTGTGTTTGTCGCTGTCTGGGATTCAACCAAGGCGGCCCGCGCCTTTGGAATGAGGTAACCCAGTTGTTTTGCCTCGCAATGGGAACCTTGATGTCTGAGAGGCCAATCACACTTACGCTCGGGGCGAGCGAACGCGGAATTGCGGCATGAACAAATGGCCGGAGGTGGTTGTGTTGTCTGTACTGTGCTCTCTGTGACTTATCGTTCCGAGCACAAGTGCGGAACCATCGTACTAAGAGGGTTCCCCACTTCTGGTCGAAGCCCAGCCCCCTGTTAGACGCTTTTCATAAATGCCACAGTAGCCGTGCCAGCAGGGGTTGTCCAGCTTGACGGGACGGGCGTGTCCCAACCGCAATCGTTCCCCTGCTTTTTGCATGCCCTTCTGGTGCTGCGAAGGGAGTGCATGACAGCATACACTACCGACAGTGCATTGAGAGCAGCCCCTGGTGGGACACCGGCAGGCAGTCAAACTTTTGTTTCCATGACAGTGGGGAGAAAGCTGCTGCGCTCCTGCCACTGTGGATGGTGCATGCTGTCGCACAACCCCCTCCGTCAGAGTCCGGAAGGGGGGTTGCGGGGGCAGGGGGGACTCCTGGGAAGGGAGGAAGTGAATAAAACAAGGCCCATC
>KV908582.1:0-22500 GCA_002005505.1 Botryococcus braunii | reverse complement strand
ATACTGTAAGTAGAACGCTAACTGCTGCAGCATCCTCCTGTGCTGCTGCAGTCTTGCTAAATCAGTCTTTGCTAAATCAGCCTTGCTAATCAATCGTGACTGGGGCCCCAAGCCCTGCTTAGTAAAAACCTGTACATTTTTCATTGTGACTTTCTGGGGTTCAGTGCTGCATCTCCTTGATTGTGCAGAGAGCTACGTCTCAAGGACGCCATTAAACTTTCCATAAACTCTTATGAGGGGGGTGGGGGTCGTGTCAGTACTCCACACCTTAGCGATATAAAGTTTCCATAGATGGATAGTTTCCAAGGATGTTACACACCTTGTGTTACATGTTCGTGTTCTTGAAGTAATACCACGAGGAGCATGATGCCTACACCTTCTGGCTAGGGACTACTTAGTCCTGTAAGAATCCCCAAGCTCATACTTACAATAATGAGTTCTCTACCTTTTAGCAGGGAACGGTGGCGGGAGCCAATTATCCCAATGGTCTGTGGTGTTGTTTAGGAAGTCAACACTTTCTGACCATTGCTGCTTGTGGTGTTGTTTAAGAAGTCAACCCGTTCTGACCATTGCTGCTTGTCTCCGGCCATTTATAGTCAATTGAAGTCTTTAGGAGACGTGGTGTGCACCATATGGTACAGCAACGGAAGTCCTGGCTCATGCAGTTGAAAAATTTCCTGTACCAGGTTGCCTGGGTCCTTCATTGCTCTTGTTGAGCTGCGGGTGCTCCACAGCACGCTCCTTCTTGGAGAGCTATAGATCTTTAAAACGACCTCATGTGCTAAAATGGCAAATACTTGGAAGTCATATGGAATGCAGACACTTGGGGGTCAAAAATGCATAAGGCATTGCAACCACAGCTCGTAGACCCTTGTTAATACTTTGCATAGTTTTCGTGCGCAGTTATATGTGAAAGGGGCCACCATCTAGCGTGCCCTGAGCTGTCCGCGTAGTGGCAATAGGGCATGGAGCTGACTGTCCTCATTCTGACAAATTTTGCACCTGCCACCTGCGCAGCTCTGAAGTTTCCAGTTGGGCTTCAAATTGCACCTTGTTGCCACACCATTTTGATATTCTTATGGACAAAGTCCTCATTCAGGATGATTGTCTAGGGCGTGTATAGCTTTCCGTACATCAAAAGCCCTGGTGGATATGCTGAGCAAAAAGTGTCATACGCTCTTGTCGAGTCTCATTCTAAATGCGATTCATGGACATGGCCACTGCTGGGTCCATTCCCAAATTTGTTCCTTTGATGGAGACGCGGTTTGGCTCTTGTTTGAAAGACTGTCAGCTAATGCATGTTCAAGCTGTGCATTCATTGCTTCAGAGAGTCTGAGCATGATGCTGGGGAAGGTAATGCAGTGTGCATAGACAGCTGTGTGAAGCCCGCATGGAGGCTACAAATCAAATACCTTGCGTAGTGACAACCTCAGCAATGTGCTGCAGGTTAATCTCTATCTAAGCGAGTCCCCCTTAATGCAGAGTGAATATATGAGTGAAGCTACAATACAGTGGCCAGTTCAATTTATTTCATTTCCTGCGGAAGTCTCCAACAATCTCCTCCATGGCCTGCCATGTACCCGATTAATTTCATAAACTGTAAGTTTTCATTTCCTCTTGCAACCTGTGTGACATAAAAAGGCATGAATGGCCTGGCAGCCAGCCAGCCAAGACGGCGATCCAACACCCGTGTCAAATTGCATGGGCATGGGTCGTTCAATCAAATGACCAATTCAGGAGCAACTGTAGCTTCCTGCACTTTTTGCATGGTCGAAGGTAATAAGCCCTAACTTCCAGTGCATGGCCCATTTCATTTTCAAAGTCGGGCATGCACCACGCAAAAGTAGTCCAATGGCAGGACCACATGCGTGCAGCTCTCGGCCCACTGTGAGGAAGAGAAGTTGGGCAACCGCAAGGCGGGTGAAACTTGTAAAGGCGGTTCTAGCTTCCACTCATGCAGCAAGTGTCATGCAAAAAATGTTGTGGGCGGGTGCTGGTACTGCGACCCTCAACGCTACTTGATATGATATTGCCATTGCTTGCAGTAACCTGTCGTGAAGAATAACTGTACAACGCCAGATCTAGGGCATCTACGCATTCACGTATTAAAATCACATTGGTCACCATATTGGGGTGACGTCACAGTCAGACCTCTTAGGGAAGGTACGGAAAACACCTTTACAGTATCTCTAAGAGTTATACATCCATCCAAACCCAGTATCGCCTCACCTGACATTCATATCTATGATCCTAGTAGGATCATCCTACACTTGCTTTTGACAGGCAGACATCCCACTTTCCGACTCCCTTCACTCCCATAACATCAAGTCCATTCACTTGCGGCAGAGCTTCCTTTCACACCAGGCATACCCGTGTAGTCCCGACACAAGTGGCCAGTGCAGCTATTCCAAGCCTTCAGGGAGACATGCTACCATTTGCCAGGAAACATGGTCTGCGCAGTGGCAAAACACACACACCCACACCCACACGCACACACACGAAAACACAAAAGCACGCGCACACACACGCGCCCTCTCTCTCTCTCTCTCTCTCTCTCTCTCTCTCTCTCTCTCTCTCTCTCTCTCCCTCTCCCTCTCTCCCCCCCCCCCCCTCTCTCTCTCTCTCTCCCCCCCCCTTCCTCTCCCCCCCACTCGCTCTCTCTTTCTCTCGCCCTCCCCCCTCTCCCTCCCTCCCCCTCCCTCTGTCCCCCCTCCCCCCAACCCCCCCCCCCACACATACAGACACGAGCGCGCATATGCACGCATGCACAGCGAACTGGGTGCAAATGGACACGGTCGACAAGCCAGAGACGCATGTGTCAGTTACCTGCCATGTCTGCATCTGACCTGGGTGCAAATGACCAAGCTGACATCTACAGAATTCTTAAACCAATGCACCAAATGGTGTCAATTCAAGCAACAATTAATCTTGCTCCTCCAGCACTGAAGATATTGTTACAAAACCGCATCTTGATAATGAAATATATTTACAACGGTGTACCACGTTGACTTTTCCCGTCAACAAAGCGATCACCTTCGAAATCCTCATGCATCCGCAATATGGTGAAAATGAAGATGTAGACAGCCCCCACGGCTTCTTGTCTGACTAAATGCTAATTCAGCATCAATCTCCTGTAACCATATTGTCACCTACCAAACTCGCTGTAGGCTGGGGTACATTCATAGTGAGCAACGGGTTGAAGTTATCCAGTGGAAACATGGTGGGGTCCGCCTATGCTTAATCACATCACCTGTCATCTTCTTCTTCGCTGTCATCAAGAACCACAGCATGTGCTGTTGGTCCTACACTGAGCCTGCATGACAGAACTTAAAATCATCATGACACCAGCAATCCTACAGAAGATTTGGTAATTTTGGGCATAGCATGGAATGGTCTGCGGTGGTATGCAGTGGCGAAGGTAAATTCAAACAGGCGTGCTTAGTTTGTGCAAATCAGATACAGCTTGTCTACAATCGAACTCTGGCCAGTCCTTATAGAAAATGAGGGTGAGGCTGACCCACATGTGAACACCATCTTTAGTTAGAAACCTTCAACCATCTTCACTAATTATAGCAGTAATGCTGGACATTTGCCATGAAGGCATCCCCAGAATGGGGGAGGTGGGGGGGTTGACCAACCTGGAGTTGAAATTTGATAACACATCTACTCCCATATTCTTTTGATCAATGACCCGATCAATGTCTTCAACCAGGCGTTTCACGGCTCTGACAGAAATGCCACGGAGCGCATGTCCAAGCACTGGCACGTGTTTCAGAAAAGCCGGAACGCCTGCATGGTAACACATTACATGTTGCTACCAACACAAACATGTCATAATATCTTTATAAACTTAAGTCAGATAGACACAAAAAGCAAGACGTGTGGTCAATATACCAAAGACTACACTCGCAGCGCTGGCAGTTGAGAGAATGCGCATCTTCAGTTCTAGTATGTGTTCACCAAGCCACACACCTGCAGGGAGTATGTCTTGCTCCAAGACAGCAAATGTGCAAGTACAACTCTCCTTCTGAGAGACATCCTCACGAGGAGTTATAGTCCAGCAACCATTGAAGCGGCTTAAGATATCCTGTTGGAAAAACAATCAGGTACATTAACACCGTATAGATTGAACCTATGCCACTCAGTAGCCTCAGTAGCATATATCAACTGCTCAAAACAGCACACACATCCCTGCCTCCTCTAGGCTTTCTGGACAAGGGAGAACGTGCTCATTGCTGGCCTCGACTACCTAACCACGCTCCACTCCCTGATCTAGTAAATTCCACGAAGAAGTATTAGCAAAAAGCCAAGGAACCCACCGAGCGTATCAGAGAAAAAGTCGTAACAAGTTTTTTGGGATCTCTTGCATCTTCTGTAACCTTGAGGAGTGTCCTGAACCTCTGTGTCAGCCACAAGATCTTTGCTTCCCCCAGCTGCTCTACCTGTAATGCCCCAACCATGGCATAGCCCTGGAAGTCTGAGAAAGATATCATTTGCATTCAGATGTCAACCCGGTGAGCAGATTGCCCTTGAACAAGAATGAAAGTGAAGTCACCAAACAAGCTGAAAGCTGCATGCCACCTGCTGCATTTTGATTGCATGTCAACTCTGTGCAGAACATGCTGCATACACAAAGATGGAGACCATGCATTGGCAAATTTGGCCGCCTGAGAGCGTGCCTTATGCTCTGAACAAAATTTAGGCCCGTTGGTACCGTGATCTTGGAGTTGCACCCTCACGGCACCATTACATACCTCTACAACCTTCAAGCCAGGTGTGCTGTCATCCAAAACGGTCCGGCTTGTAACCTCTTTTATATCCCGAAATATTCTGGTGTTGTCTGCAAATTCGAGTTGGAGTTTCAGTACCACCAAAGCTAGATTCTGCTGGCATGCTGCTATTATTCAGACAAACTCCCTCCCGGTGGACTCAGAACCTACTGAAGAGGGCCTCCTACCTGGGTTTGTAAAGATGGAAAACAGATAGCTTGGGTCACAACGGAACACACACTCCAAGTGTATATGACACAGATACCCATTCGCATTTGAGACCTGGTCCAGCACTAAAATTATCAGAGCATGTACATGATCATTACATGCCACGATCACGCTAATGACAGGGAAATTCAACGGAACATAATGTTCCGGTGCTGAAAAGGGCTTGACAGACTAACACGCCCGGAAAAGGCTCCGCTCCGTACGTGCCGCCACCAGTCGACAGGCATATCAACCCAATCCCATGCTATGGCGTCTCATGGCGAACATGTTGCTGTCATATTATGCAATCAAGTACTGCCCAAACCTTGTAGTAATCGGAAGTCGTATGAAAGGTACCTGTATAGTATAGTGATTACCATCTGAAGTACTGTGACCGTTTAAGTTTTCATCTAATCCTGGGTTCTCAATTGCTGATGGGGGCCGTGAAATATCGGCGTCACCTCCCATAACAGCGCCGGGCTTTCAGTTAGCCCCTGCGAAAGGCATGTGCCGGCTACGTATGCAGAGAATCCCAAAAACAAAAGGAACAGGTAGAAGAAACTTGCAAACGTCTGAGTTTTGGTGTCGCTGCCGCAGGGTGCTCGGATATACAATCTCAGTGAATGTGAGTGTGTTTTTGTAGATGCAAAGGTTTATGTACGACAGTTTTAAACAGTCGCTAGATTATGGCCTGTTTACTAATAGAGCTGTACTACGTGCCGTCACGACACGTAGTACAACTTGACTGGCTCGGCCAGTCAATTTGACTCGTGGTGCAGACCGCGTCCAGGATCGTCTTTGATCCACGTGGGCTGGGGCATGTGAATTTGGGGTCCTCCCATGAGCGTGGAGTGACCTAGAGCAGCTCTAATGTCTACGTCGTTGATCACCTTTGATTTAGTTTAAATTTATCGATATTGCTCTACTGACTTTGCTTGCTGCCGTAACCTGAAAGTTGTGTATAGTTCACGCGAAGGGCTGCTGTGAGGCGTTCCGGTGCGTGTTGTTCGGTATTTGCATACATCCAACAGCTGTTGACCACAGCTTGTAATGTACTGTCAACAGTGTTTACGATCAATCCCTACAATTCTGACCTTGCAGCGGTCCACAATATAAAATGAAGCGTGGGTAAGCTCGGCTCCTTCCCCTTGGGTAATCGAACTGCCTTCTGTTCTCGGTGTCGTCTTTTCAGACTACCTTTCAACTAGGTGTCGAGCTTAGTGTAATGTATGAGGTTGAACGAGCCCGAACCCAGACTTTCGGCTGCCTGAGCGACAGCACAGCCACAAGAACATAAACAGTATTCATCTTTGAAAGGCATACCCGTCGGAATGCGTCTTTCTTTTCATGAACGAAGGTGGCCTGCAGTAGTGAAGGGTCCAAGGTTGGGGGGGGGGGGTAGTGGCTTAACATATCAATTTGCCGGTGGTCGTTTGCGGGACATCTCACTGTAGGATGTCGTGGGCAGAATGGAAAAAGTTGTTAAAGGGTTGTCCGATGGGTTAACTTAACGTTGTGCACTCTTGGGGGCTGAGGTGCCGTTTAATGGTGTTCGCAGTGTCTTGCTGTCTAAAGTTTATAGGATTGATGTTTTTCTGCTCTCAATGGTGCCATGGGTGCCATATACCTAGTGTATATATCTTTGTGCAAATCCAGCTGTGAACCTATGAGTTTCAAGGTCATGTTGCATTTGTTGGGAAAAGAGTTGGCCAGGGCAGAAGTCTGGTCCTGGTGATGAGTTTGCAGCGCTTTATCTATCTCTGATCACAAGTTTTATGTGTGACATACCTGATACGTGGTGTGAGCTTTACCCTTGTATGATGGGGAAAACAAATGAGCAGTGCGTCTCCCAGTGTTTGCCATACACAGAGCATTCGAGACAGTTTGAATGTTTTTCAGGGAGAAACAGAGACGTGGGGGTTGGTTGGTCGCCGGGTTGGTAGAGCTTACAAATTTCTCTATTCATTAGAGTTGAGGCTACAATCATGAGCGCAATTATGATTCGGGCAGGGCAGGAGAGCCCAATTTGGTCAGCCTGCTCCGTCAAAGAGAGCTTGCATCACATGCCTGGCCCCCAGCCCCAGCACGTACACAGGACCAAACAAGACCAAGTCCCTCTGTAGCTATTGCGGACTGGGTTGAGTCCGACTTCCTGAGCAATTGCACTGCAGCATACTGTCCCTTGGGGCCACCACCACGCTCCACCATCGCCATTGCCTTCTCCCCTGATGGGTCCCTCCTGGCTTCCACACAGTATGCTTCCCGTTGACAAAATATGATAAGGCTAAACATCACTCAGTTTCAAAGGTGAAAAACATTCTGTGGATGTGTCGTCGAGGAAGGGGCATGGGTGCAAGGATAGCAATGTGAAATTTAGAGTTTTGAGTTGACGAAACTCTTCAGCGGCTTCAAGAATTACTTATGAGTTCGTCACTCTTATTAAGAAGTGTTGATGGTGGAGAGCATGGCACCTGTAAAGGCGGATGATATATGGGGTTCACAGCACAAGTGTTTCAGCTGAGCAATGTGAAGGGCCTAAATGCACCTATGCTGCGTCTCTTAAATTGTTCCATTCCCCCTCCTGCTCTTTCCTCGTGCCCACACGTGTGGGCACATACACACATGCATGAAACCTCCCCCCCCCCCCCCTTACACACATCCACAGGCTAAGCCCATCCCGTTTGAGCTTGCGGAAACCCCAAAGCACGGACTACGAACATGTGCCGTAGGGGCATGCAATGGTCCAGGAAATGTGCTTTAGTGCTTTTCCAACAAAGCTGACAGGGTTCTGTGCATGTGTCTGCAGTGGAGACCACACAGTGAAGCTCCTATGCTCGACAACACGGAAGTTGCTAAAGGTTCTCCAAGGGCATGCTCGAACACCCTGGGTGGTAAGTTAAGCACCCTTTTTCTCTTTACATGGGGTCTGAAAGACCACGCAGCATGTTAAAAAGATATTTTTGCCCTCTTGTGCTGCGTGTTCGTCATTAAGATTGATGGACTTGGTCAGTGGTGGATCAGGCCATGAGGTACCTGATCAAGTATGTTGGTGGAAGAGTGAAAGGAGTAATGAGGGGCCCTGTCAAGTGAAGGAGACAAAGGGGGGAGGGGAATTTCCTGTGTATGGAGAGTAAACATGTTAAGGGTAGGTGGAGACTGTTCAGCCTGACAAAAGGGCATTGTCGCAGACAACTGAGCACAATATGCTGTTCCCTAGACAGTTTTATGCCTAGATTATTTCACAGGGTTCGAGACAATGTGGCTGAGGCCTTTTAGGCCAGTACCTGTCACCAAGATGATGTGACACACACATCAGGTGGGTTGAAGCACTCTTCAAGAAAATAAAAATGGCCAAAGTTGTCATAGGAGACACATAATTTAAGCAGGCCTTTTCTCATACAGAGGGTCCGGCGGTGTCCGAGGGGATTGTGACTGTATTCTGCATCTGCAGGTCCGATTTCACCCTCTAACCTCCAAAATCCTGGCATCGGGCTCTTTGGACCATGAAGTGCGCATATGGAATACTGAAACTGGCAATTGCCTTTTCTTTCACAAATTCGGTAATCCTCATCTAACTGCGTTTCAAAGGAGTCCTCTCCGTGTGATTCGACCAGCTAATCTTAACGTGTTTTGAGGGTCTTCGGGAAAGTTCAAAAGGTAATCTTATGTGAGAAGAATCTGTGCATAGATCCTTGCCATTGCCTGGGCATTCCTTCCTGCCTGGGACAAAGCAGATGGCTGTCTCAAGGTACATTTTGGCATTTAAAGATTCTTTCGCTTGTGTACAAGGTTTATTCAGCTTCTGGAGAAGATGGGTACATTGTATGGCCGGCGGGTGTGGACGAATGATGTTCGTTTCCCAATGTTTAAAGTCAACCAATGTTCTCGCGATGTAATGTGCGTGTCTTGAAATCAATTGCTAGGCAGAGATCTTGCTGACGATACTGGACAAAAACTTTTATGAATACTTATAGAAAGCCTGGTTTGATGAGAAAGTAAACACTGGCAACTGAACTTGACAGGGCGCCCTATTGCTTCACTGGCTTTCTACCTGGATGGAGAGATGTTGGCAGTCGCAGCTGGCAGACATGTAAGTGCTCTGCCAATCCTTGCTTTGCTCTGCCATGCTCCCCACTTTCCCCTGCTGCGCCCTCTCTCTATAGCCCCTCTGTCTATCTCTGTATGCTTGTTTGGGTAGAACTGGCTCTAAATCTCACCTTTCCGGGGCCTGCCCTACATGCTTGCTAAGATCAATGGGTCCTGGTGGGCTTTTGATGTGACATAGTCTTCAGCAATGTGCAGGCTGTGGATAAGACCTCCTTGCAGTGAGGCGAAACCTTCACTAGCAAGGCAAGGCTGGTTAGCCTTTACTAGTATGATATGAGACGATTGGCTCAGTATCTGCCTGGGGCTGTCAGACCCTCCCCCGTTTACAGAATCACCCCTCCCCCTCCCCCCCCCCTCTCTCTTTCCGTGTCTGTGTGTGTGTGTGTGTGTGTGTGTGTGTGTGCGTGTGTGTGTGTGTGTCACACAAGAAAGGGAGAGCGGAAAACGCCCGCCTCAGGAAGCATTTTGGGAGGGGGGGGAAGGGAGCGTAGGTACTGGGCGGGATGTGCATGTAAGGAGCACATTGTATTAATTATTTGGCATGCTGACAAACTGACGTGTGCTTCTTTGGGCGAACAGCTCTATATGTGGGCATACAAGAAGAGCCTGGCCGAAGGGGGCCAGCCTGTGCCTGTGCTAAAAACCAGGCGCTCTTTGCGCTGTGTTCAGTTTTCTCCCTGTGGGGCTCCTTACATCCTCACTGCTGAGGTAAGTGTTTGTTTCCTTCACAGTGTCTAAGGGTGCAGACAACTTGAAAACGCGACATCGGTAAACTATTGTGTGTGAACAGTGCAGACAACCTATTACATTGCTGAATTTGCCACTGGCATTGCAGATTGGAAAACACTGTCAACATGGCCCTTTTGATTTGTGCAGCATCTTTTGTGCAGCAAAGCTGACCCGGCCATTTTTGGGTATTGGAAGACCTTTTCCTTTCTTCTTGTCTTTTTTTGGTGGGGGGCCTGGGTGGGAAGTTTCTAAGTAATACAACCTGTTTAGTGCTAGAAGTACTAACTACCATTACCTTGCCCCCAAGTTGGCCGACTCACACATCAGTTCTGCCATGAACTCTGCCATAAACTACTATCTTTAATTCCCTGTTCCGAACACTTCCCGATGATTCTTACGCTACGATTCATACTGACTGGAAGCAGTGCAGCCTTGTTTCTTATCACTGTTGAGAGTGGTTATTGCAATGCAATAGATTGTGCAGGCTCTCTCTCTCTCTCTCTCTCTCTCTCTCTCTCTCTCTCTCTCTCTCTCTCTCTCTCTCTCTCTCTCTCTCTCTCTCTCTCTCTCTCTCTCTCTCTCTCTCTCTCTCTCTCTCTCTCTCTGCACGCGCGCTCGCGTGGGTGGGTGTGTGTGTGTGTGTGTGTGTGTGTGTGTGTGTGTGTGTGTGTGTGTGTGTGTGTGTGTGTGTGTGTGCCGGTGCTTATTATCCGAGCCCCCACACCTTTACTTGTGCATGTGCATCCCAAAGTCATCGCAGTGGAAGGTCCTCCAAGCACACTCGCCAAAGTCGAAGCTGTCTGGATGATGTCACTGCCAGATGACTGTGAAGGCCTCGCCTGCGTTGTGAGGATCTCTCCTGTCTGATTGAGGCCTGGGGGGCAACGATGCAGACGGACGATCAAAAACCTGTGACAGAGCTACGGTGGTCGGCACGGGCGCCGGTGACCTTCCCTGGGAATTCGCCTCATGGGGGCCTTCCCAGGGAGGACTATGCAGCGTGGCAGGCTGGTGACGGAACCTGGTCTCACGCGCGGCAGGGCGCACCTTCCGCAGCTGGCACGCATTCCAGTAGCGCGCTCAGGCCTCGCGTGCCCCCTGCGATGGCCCGCGCCCGAGGCCCTCCACCGATGGCTCGCCGCTCTGTTTCTGTGGACATGCGTCGGGCTGCCTCCGACGAAGCCACCTGGGACCGTCCACGCCTTACTCCTCATGCTGCGATGCATTCGACCCTGAGGAGCTATCTCCAGAATGTGCTGGACATCAATGAACAGCGTCTGGCTCGACAGGTTAGGGCTGGGGAAGCTTCTCCTGGGCCGGCTGATATGGGGGCTCCCCTGGGAATCGAGCCGCTAACTGGCCTGGGCTTCCAGGATTCTCGAGAAGCCGATCCACATGCTCGCGGCCCTGGGAGGGAACCAACTGGAGCGCCTGCTCCGGGTGATCCGGGATCTTGGGCCCTGCTGTCTAACCAGGAGATTGGTGCCATCCAAAATCCCTCTTTGCAGGCGGCACATGGGTCTTTGGAAACAATGAATTCCGACCAGCACCTCCAGCATCGTTCGCATTATCCCAATGCGTCGTCCCTTGAGAGGCCCTCAGCGAGTGTGCCAGAGATTCCAGAGCTACCGTCCATTGTTGCCCACCCCCAGTCCTCTGGCGCTCCTGTGCGCATGACAGGCGAGGACTTTCTGGCCCAACCGTCTCGTGATTTTGGGCATCTTGGAGGCCCACTAACTTCCCAGATGCCTGAAGAAAGCCTCCAAGCGAGAATACATGGCGAAGGGGTCATCAGTACAGGCATGGTGACCTCTGGGTGGCAGCGGGTTGGAGAACAGGAGCTGCCTGCACGGGGTCTGGGGCAACCCGACCCCGCCAGCAGCCAAGAGGCAGCCGGTTTATCTTTCCACTGGCACACTCCTCGCACATCTGCTTTTCCCAGTAGAACAGGGACTATGGGACACCACACGTCTCAGCCTGCACCGGACATGGCAGTCTCCAGCAGGCTCCAGGACCTGCCGCAGGCAGAGCAGCCAATGCTGGATGCCAGGAGTGTAGCCTCACATCCGCTCCCTATGAGCGTTTCTGTATCCCTCGGAGCGGGGTCCGTCAACCCTCCCCAAAATGGTGGAATTGGCCCTGCAGGAGCCCCTGCAGTTGAAGAAGAGGCGGGCGCATGGGCACGACGGGGTGACCGGAGGCCGCTTTCTCCCGCAAGTTCCCCGCCTGCACCAAGGCAGGGGTTTGAGGAGATGCTGCCACCCCAGTTGCGAGTGGCTGGAGAGATTGTGGGGGAAGCGGAAGCGGTTCTGGATCAGCAGGACAGCAGGCAGGATGGTGCAGGGGTGCAACCGGCCTGGTTGGAGTACGAGCAGTGGGAGGAACGCTTTCGGGGCCTCCGAATTCCGTCACAGCCCCCGGAGGCTCCCCTTGAGAGAAGCACTGCGAACCCCGAGATTGTGTGGCTGGATGGCGACGGTTCTGATGGGGGCAGGCTCTCACGGGCTCTGGAACCTATGGATACACTCCAGGCTGAGGCAGGAACAGGAGACTTTCCTGCCTCAACCCTATTCCATATCCGGGGTCGTGTAGCTGAGGGCATCTCTCTTCGTTCAGCAGCGACCTTTCCATCAGCCGAGAACTTCAGTGCGTGCCCTTTGCTTTTGCTTGTTAGACTCCCTATCAACAGTGTTTGACTTATCACTTCCATCAATCGGTGGTTGCAATTCAACTGTTGATTCCTTGGGTCCCTGTCACATGGGTTCAGTGGTGCTCTGTCAGTTCTAACTTCTTGCCAAATTCTCGAAGATCGATGTAAAATGCTTTGCTGTTGCTGCTGTAGAATTTTCCCTGACATTCCAACCCTGATGTCAACTTCTAGTGCCAAGTTCTGTTGTCTGGGCGAGGGTCGGCAGTGCCGTGGGAGGGGGGAAAAAGGGGGGGGGGGTGGGGAGGGGGGTTGAGGGAGACGGGGGGGTGGGAAAAAGGGGGGCTGGGGGTGATCATGGCAGGAGACCATGTGGGGGTTTTCCCCCTTTTTTGAGGAGGGGGGGGGGGTTTGCGAGAAAAAGTATCTCCCAAGTGCCCAGTCGGCTGTAGTTGCTCATTTGCCATTCATGCTGGCAATCACAGGAATCAAGGATGTCTTGTATGCAGGTCTGCCACCCAGCATGGTGCCAGTGGGGACAGAGTACCCTGCAAGCTTGGTGCAGCAGCCTCACCTGGCCACGACGGCCAGCCCCGGCTTGCCAATGCCCCCCTCCCACATCCCTCTGGTGTGCCGCCCCCGTCTTTTGTAATGTCTATGAAACTGACAGGGCAAAATACTATCTTGACGTTTCGCCCCTTATGTGTGCATGGACGAGGGCCCTCGCCTGGAGGGAGGCTCTCCTGTGAGCGCTGTTTGTCTCATCAACGTGTGCACGCCCCCCCCCCCCCCACACACACACACACACAACGTGTGGGACAAGCACATCTTGCAATGTGCACAGCACACAGGGGAAGGTGATGAAGACACAAGTTGTGCGACAGTCATCACGGGCAGTGGAGTCTCCCCTGTCAAACAGTTAGAGCTTGTCTCATGAATCTATCGAGTGGTTGTTGGACTGTTGGCCTTTACTTAACAAAGGAACCGACTTGGCCAGTCAGGGGCAGTTGTTTCCCCACACATAAGTGGCAGCAAATAAGGCGGGTTGGGAACCACAGTGATTTTTGGAGTGAGTGAACATACTGTCATGGGAAAGTTAAGTCATTGGCGGGCATAAGCTGACCTGATAAGAGCACGCTGCAGTAGGCAGTTCTACTTACTCTTGCAATCACAAGAGAATGGTGGTGACCAGAATGGAGTAGTTAAATTTTCTTCTGAGAACCCGGTTGGTGTAGGGAAAGTTTTGGCTAATCTTCCCATTGAGAAGCATGGGCAACTTGCGGGTGCATGCACATAGCCACTGATACAAGATATGGATACAAGAAGGGATTAACCAAGTGGGGGATTGAGCCTTGCATGCACCTTCTACCTAGGCTTTCCAACTGAGTCCCCCACCGAGTGTGGGTAACAAGCACCGCAACAAAGGCCGCCGTCTTCTTCTTAACTCACCTCCTAGAGAACAAGCTCAGGACTACAGTTTTATAACTCGCCGCCAAGGGAACAAGCCAAGGCAATCTAGTTTGATGCCGCATGATAGGCCAGGAATTTCAAAACCTGTTTTCCAGGCTCTGGAACAGACATGGCATTTTGCGGCGTGTCACAAAGACTTCTTACATCCATACAGTATCTGACTACATGTTGGTACTGGGCAGGGCGGCCTGCCCTCGTCGCTGGAGGCAACGGCAGCGGATGTTGCGGCAGTGGCAGCGGCTGCTGCCAGCCAAGGCGGACCGGGGCATGATCTCACAGGGCGCTTGCGTGTCATTCTGTGGCAGTTTGATGCTTCGCTGCCTCAGGCACCACTGAGAGCGCTCCACCCAAAGCCGTTCCAGATTTCTAATTGTGTACTGTGCTCAGAAATGGGGGTACACTTTTCGCCATGCGGCCGTATGTTGGCTGTATGTGTCGCCTGTCGGGTGGGCCTGTTCCTAACCCCTTTCTTTCCCCCCCTCTCCTCTCCTCTCTCTCCCCCCATCCCCCCTCCATACCCCCTCCCCCCCCCCTCTCTCTCTCTCTCTGTGCCTGTGTGTGTCTGCGCGCGCGCGTGTGCTTGCATCCTTTCCCTCCCTCCCCTCCCCTCTCTTGGGGCGCGCGCATGTGTGTGTGTGTGTGTGTGTGTGTGTGTGTGTGTGTGTGTGTTGTGGGTGTTGTAGGTGTGTGTATGTAGGGGGGGGGGGGGGCTTGGGGCTATACAACTTTCGCATCTATTCTTGTGCTACTATTGCGCTGCCTAGCATCAGCATGTTGTCCTATTGTAGAGTAGGAGCCTGGGTGGCCTACCAACTGTGCCAATAAGCTTTGCAGCTCGTGAGGGTGTGTCCCCAATGTCTCCAGGGTGTCGTAGGTGTCCACCTTGGTCTACCTTTTTACCTTTCCTTGCCATGTGGATTTGACTTCTTACGGTGTAGATTGCTCACAGTAGGGACTGCAAATTTACAGTACCATTGTGTAAGGTGTTGGTACACAGAAGTCCCAAATGAAGGGTCTTGTGCATACACCTGCACAGGGCAGAATAAAGGAAGTGTTGCCACGCCTCCCTCATGGCCCAACCACCAAGTTGAATCAATTATCGTAAGGACAGCTACAGTGTAGGTCCTGAAGCATTACGTTTGACACCCATTGACCTTGGAGAGAGGGTGACCCTGTGTAGAGACAATGTTTTATCACGGCATAGGTTACCTCTGAAGTGGGGATGGGTGGAGCCAGGGAAGCACGGAAGCTGAGGGCGTGATATGCGAACTGCGAATATACAGCTTAGAAAGAGCTTTGCAAGGAAGAATGGATATTTTGGCTGCCCGTCAGGTCTTTGGGGCATCCTGCCTCACTACCATCCAGTTTTCACCGACTTCGCGCCATGTTATGCTTGCTTATGGCAGGCATGTACCCATCTGACATCATAATACCTGATTGCTTCGTCTCCAACTCCCCCTGGGGCATCTCCCCCCCCTTTCCTCTCGCCCCCGCTCTCCCTCCCTTCCCTCCCCCTTTTCTCTCTCTCTGCCTGTGTGTGTGTGTGTGTGTGTGTGTGTGTGTGTGTGTGTGTGTGTGCATTTGAGCCGGTGTGCGTGTGCGTATGCATGTGTGTGCGTGTGCATGTGAGCCTGTGTGTTGGTGTGCGCGTGTGTGCATATGTTTTTGTGTGTGTGTGTGTGTGTGTGTGTGTGTGTGCGTGTGTGTGTGTGTGTGTGTGTGTGTGTGTGTGCGCATGTGCGCGCCCGGGCATGCATCACCCTAGAAGCGCATGCAGCCATGGTTGAGTCGTGCTGTGACAGCATGTTGTGGCTATGTTAGGCTGCAAGTTTTAGTGCCAGCTGTGGCTGCAGCACTGCAGTTATGCAGCGGCTCCTTTGCCTCAATTCAGGGTTCCAGTTGTGTGTGTGTGTGTGTGTGTGTGTGTGTGTGTGTGTGTGTGTGTGTGTGTGTGTGTGTGTGTGTTTCTGTGAGAGAGCCCGTGACCGGGGGGGGGGGGGGCGCGGGGGAAGAGTGGAAGAACCAGTGAGAGAGGAAGAGAGGGCCGGGGGGGGAGAGGGAGGGAGGGAAGGGGAGGGAGGGAGAGAGAGAGAGAGAGAGAGAGAGAGAGAGAGAGAGAGAGAGAGAGAGAGAGAGAGAGAGAGAGAGAGCGCGCGCGTATGCGCGTGTGTGAGAAGGGGGGGGGGGAATTTGCTTCACTGGCTAGACAGAACGTGTTTATCAGGCAGTGTCCTTTTGTGGGGAAAGTTGTGCAAGTCCCAGCGGTTCCTTGTCTGTTATCCGGCCATGTGGAATGCAAACCTGCAGCCATCTGTGTACCTGGTGACACATTTCTTTGGCATCGACCAATTGCTGATACCACATCCAAACACACCTGGGTAGAGGGAATAGGGGTTGGTGAAGGAAGGATTGTGAAGAGGAGAGAGGAGCGAAGTATGGGGGATGGTGTGTGTGTGTGTGTGTGTGTGTGTCTGTGTCTGTGTCTGTGTCTGTGTCTGTGTGTGTGTGTGTGTGTGGGGGGGGGGGGTTGTGTGGGGGGGGATTCGATCTGGGGGTTATGGTTTCCAAGTCAGGGCAAGCAGTGAAATTTGGCGCCTGGGGGGCATTTTATTGAGTGGGGATAGCCCGGGGGAAGGGGGGGGGGGGGGATGCTTTCTACTTGCTTCCGTTAGAAACCTGATGGTGGTGTTGGTTGCATGCTCGTGCAGGAAGGACCCTTTGCTTTTCAGAAGCTTGACGCTGGCCACAACAAGCAGGGTGGTCCCATTGCACACTGTCTTGGAGGTGTACAGTGTTCCAGATATGCGCTTGGTGGGTGTGATGCCATCTGCAGAAGATGAGGTCAACGCAGCTGCCTTCCATCCTCGCAAGGTATAATACATACTTCTAAATTGCTTGCTTTTATCTCCTCACAGCCTCCGAATGTTATTGGTCGTACAACAAGCCCATCCCTATCCCCTTTCAGCAGGATAACGAGGTTTCCACATTGCTTTCAATTTCGTTATATTCCACTCTACTGGTGCTTTATTCACATGCGTGTGGATTCAAAAGGTCGCACACCGGTTCAAAAGCGATGCAGGTGGCTGGGCACTGCAAGTGGACAGTGTACAGGGGGTCGCCTGAAACTTGGGACAGCACCTGAGGACTGCAGGATTGTATGGGTGCTGGGCCTACAGATGACGTGAGCGTGAAAGAGCCAGTCTTATATGCACCATGCGTTCATAAATGTAGCGTGTGAGTGCTGGGAGGCTCAGCCACTGGCCTGGTTTCCACCTGGGGGCGTGCCCAGCAGATCTGACACGGATGGCTTCACTCCTGTATTGTACCGGTTTGAAGCACGAATGGCTTCACTCAAGAGTTTTGTTACGGTCCGTGTCATGGTATCTGTAGCTTTCTAGGTCGGCAGAAGTTAGTGGCTTGTGAGGTTGTTCCAGGGTGTTGTCCAGCAAGCCCAGCATCTATACCTGCTTAAGCGGGTCCACTTCAGGAGAAGTAACCCAACAAAGCCTGAATGATGAGACACGGACACACAAGCAGAGGTTGATGGATGGTGTTAAGAAGCACTAAAATAGAAGGCAAGACTTGTCATCGCCTTCGCACCTTAAAAGGGCAGCTCAAGTGGCCATAGAGCAGAACTAATTTGTGCCTAGTAAAGCTAGATTTGGTTGGGCTATCCAGGAAGAAAGGGATTCAGTAGCACATCTGTACCCCTTGGCTTTGACAACTTCAACTTCAGAGATTGGGACAGTGAATTGGAGGGGTTGTTCAAGATGGGGTTTGAGAATGCGTAGGTTCTCTGTGTGCTTTGCTGTTGGCTCCCATTTCACAGTAACCCATGGAGTTCCTTCAACCAATCGACATATGGTGGTAGTGACAATGTAGTCATCCTTCTGTTTTTCACATCAATTTTGTGGCAGTGGTGGCCATAACCTGGAATCAAAATATTGTTGGGGTCCTGGAGCAGGGAGGGGGAATTGCATATGGAACGAAGGAGGGCCGGTTGCGAATTTTACAGCACAACTGCAATGTTGAGTCGGAGGTGGAGGTGGAGGGGCTGCCACGACCTTGGAATTTGTTCGACGAACTCAGGGCAGCAGACCGGGGCGCTGGCAGCTCCTCTGACGAGGATGAACCTAGAGAAGGGACTAGGCCTGTGGCCATGACCACTGACAGCATGGCTGAAGGGGGCCCCTCAGTTACTGCCGATCATCAAAACTCGTTTCCCCCTGATCAGACCTCTGGGGATCCTTAATTGTGTATTTTATTGAACGTAGCATGGAGACGGAATTGGTCGTGAACCTATCGGTGGGGATCGTAACTTAACAGTTTCACTTTTGAGTTGAGATCGTACGAAATCTCCTCGTATTCTGTCACTTTCCAGTTTGAGTTGCAAGTGTACCACTTTTGTCATCAAGTGAGGTCTGTCGAGGGTACGTATGCTCTTGCAAGGTTGGGTAAAAAGCATCACAGTAAGCGAGCACTTGAGAAGCAACAGGATTAAGCGACAGTTTTGGAGAGATATGGAGGGAAGGAGGGATTTGGTTCAGGCAGACGAATCACTCACTTCCTGTTAAAGTTGCAGCTGTACCACTTATGTGGTCAAGTGAGGTCTGTCAAGTGTACATATGCCCTTGCAAGGCTGGGTAAAAGAGCATAACAGTGAGCACACAATTGAGAAGCAAGTGACAGGGTCAAGCGAAGGCTTCGAAGGGATATGAGAGACATGAAATTATACATCCATCTCTCTCTCTCTCTCTCTCTCTCTCTCTCTCTCTCTCTCTCTCTCTCTCTCTCTCTCTCTCTCTCTCTCACACACACACACACACACACACACACACACACACACACACACACAAAGGAAGGGGAGGGGGAGGGAGGCAAGGGGGAGAGAGGGAGGGTGGGGAGAGGGCGCAGAGAGACAGGGGGGGGGGAGGGTACAAGGCCCCATACCTCGGTCCTGCCCAGGACCGTGAGATGAGTTTGAGAGAGGGGGAAGGTGGGGGGGGGCGAGAGAGGGAGGGGGAGAGAGAGAGAGAGAGAGAGAGAGAGAGAGAGAGAGAGAGAGAGAGAGAGAGAGAGAGAGAGAGAGAGAGAGAGAGGAGCTGCCCCTGAACAAGAGTCAGAGTAGGGATTAGGAACTGTTACAGAACCCCGTACCATAGTCCTGCCCTGACCGTGCAGATGACTTAAAGCTCCATTGCACCATGATCATGGTTCATGAACCCCATAGAAACCTGCTCTCGGAGAGAGGCTACAAGAAGCTGTAGCTATGGTGCAGCGAGGAATGACCAATGGGGATGATGGAGTGTGCACAAGGGACAATTCGTCTTACAAATCACAAACCTTCCACAGAAGAGGCCGACCAGCCACTTGATGCTGAAACCTTACCCAAAGGCCACTCTGCTGGTAATTGAGAGTAGTAGTCACAAGAGAAGTGATGACACTCCCGCTTAAGCGAATTCCAACATTCATGTAAACACAGGCTGTTGGAGTTCTCCCAGACGAACGAACTCAATGATCTTCGTAGACGAAAATATGAGGACTCCTAAATCGTGAGAAACACATACCTATGGGCAAGCTTGGAGCTGAACCAGGCATCCCTCTACGAATCCTGAAGGTCGTGCATTTAATGACAGAAAAATGCAGGCAGGTCTAAGAAACTCACTCCTAGCTATCAAGTGCAAAGTGGGCTCACAAAAATTCCCCCAACAAAGTCAAGAAAAATGGCTAACTGCAGAGAAATCCACCCTTCGCAACTGTCTGCACCACGGGAGTGTTCCCAAGAAAATAAACCTTTAAGGGGTGTATGATTAGCAATGAGCACAGGAAATTTCAGGGAGTTGCCAATAAAACATATACCAACAATAAAGATACGCACCTTCTGCAACTGATCAAAAGGCAATGGCTGTGCCATTTTGAAATCCAAGTTACAAGTGTTCGTGAATAATTGCACCGGCAACCCTTATGATTTAAATGCATGAAGGCAAGGTTTTGGCAGAAAGAGGCAGCAGCAAGGAGTTAGTACAGTTCAGACTGAAGCTAGGAACCTTTACTGGAGAGAGTTAGAGAGAAGTTGCTTAAATTATGCCAAAACTTATACAATTCCTGTTTCTGTTTGGACATTGCACGATAGGGTTCCTACAGAGCAATTGTACTAAATCCCACAGGAGTAACGAACATCCCACATAACCAACTGGCCTGTGATGACATGCAAGGTACACATGAGGTGTCCTGTCCCATTCCATTGCAGTACATTCACACACACACACACACACACACACACACACACACACACACACACACACACACACACACACACACACACACACACACACACACACACACACCCAGAAGCTTCCTGCTACCCTGACTTAAAAAAGCGAAATCAATCTCACAGATCCTGCCAAACGACAATAGTTTTTCAAGGGTTCACAACTCTGTACAAGTCATCCAGACCAAACATTCCACCTAGGCCATTCCTTAAATCCAGCCATGGTGTATGCATTGGTACGCCAAACAATATAACTTCATGTCTGCACTTTGCAAACGAACAGGGTCACCAACTGCGCTGACTGGCGCCGTTGGCCAACAATTTGCTAACGCAAAGGACGACGTGCTGCCCGAAAACCTTATTTCTGCGGCTGATCCTCCTCGTTGACTTCTTCGCTTCCCAAGTCAGGAAGCTTGAAGCCAACCAACGCTGCAGTACTTCTGATCATTTGTCGTTGCCGAACATCTCTGTCTATACCAATGTTGTAGGAAAGGAGCAATGCCTGAGGGCCCCACAAGCATTAGCTTCCATGCTAGAATAAAGAATGAAAAATTTATGAGTCAGGCCGGGTCCACTAGCCGTACCCTCTGCTCGTGGACGCTGTTAATTAGGTACGCGCAATCTTTGGAAAGCTGAATCAGGCGACTGGCCCTATCCTGATTACCTTCCTTTACAGACTTCCGAAACTGATTTGCAACGAAGTGCTGCCATAACTTGTTCCCGTCGATTAAAGTGATATGCGATTGTATCGCCCTTTGAAGAGCCCTATATGATGCCCTTGCCGCCGCCTTCATTTCATGGCTGATGGAGTACCATATATGTCATAACCAGCCCCATGTGCTGCGATTGCGAGACCTGGGTGTCTGTTCAATCCCTTCGTTTGAACTCATCGATTTGCTTCATCCCGTCCAGTGGCACGAAAATGGTAGTCGCAAATTGCGACTCGCAATACATTGCCCCGCGTCTTCGGTTACGAACTACCTGCACACGGTCTCGTGCACACAAAGTCGGTCCATTCCCAGCACGCAACCAGACTTTTGCGCAATACTTATGCTAAAGCAATCTACCATTATTAAGAGCTTAGATCTAAGCAGCCATGACGGGGCTCTCCGGCAAGCATGGAGGTGTGACCGAAGTAAACTGTCCGCCGTTGTCGGAAATCGTCGCCGAAGCCCCCAAGACTGATAGGAGAATACCGTTAACGATAGGCACATGTATTAAAGCACGCGCAGAAAGATCATCGGGTGATTTGAAGGAATCTTCGCCGGAGGATTACACCTGCACCAGTAACAACTCTTCGTCGGGCCTTCAGGAGAAGTCCGCCACTCAAGTTCTGGCCAACGGGTATGTGTGCAGTGAGCTTTGCACACATGTGTGCAAGTCTTACTCGATTTTGGAAATTACCGGCTGGTACGGCGGTTGACGGCTTGACCTTCTGAGTATCTTTCGTAGCTGTTGGATTTTCCTCTCTGTTCCACCCGTCACATGTTGCTAATTGAGATGTCACACGGAGACTGTGTGCATGCACGCCTGATCCTGCTTTTGGCAGCTCTCTGTGTGCAAGGCCCACCGGGCGACAAAAATGACCTGCTTTGCAGCGTTGCGTGACTAGTGTTGCATGGCTACTGTTCAAATCCTAATCTGCAGCGATTATGAGAGTGCAACCATGGTTTACCGATATAATCCATATTAAGTATGGCCAATGAGGCATACGATGCACCTAATTGCATGCAATTCCTAAAGTCCTACGGACCATGTAACCGGTGGCCCAGCGCTGATGCTGAATACTTAACAGGCAACGCTGCGCTGCTAGTGCTGAAGTCCTAAACTGCAGCCATTGACACATTGCAGTTTGTGCTGCTGTGAGGGCAGACACCAGAAGGGAAGAAAAATGCCAATATTGGGGGGCGGGGGGGGGGGGGCAATCGTAGTCTTAAGATATTCCTGTAGTATTAACAAAGGATGTGCGAAATATACCCTCTGTCCAGCTACAAGGCGAGCGCGAGGCATGGTGCAATGCTATATACCGGAACACCGCGTGCCTCACATGGCATAAAGGCCAAGGTGGTCCAGCACGCCCATGCAGTTATCACACACAACCCATGCAATCAGCTAAAACACCCAAGTCCTGAAGGTCCTGATGTTGTAAACCGCAGCAGCAGTTATAGTGGAGGTGCATTCTGCACAAACGCTCCGTAATATGCACAGCTCAATGCAGTGCAAGACTGTTGTTGGACAAGGAGGGAGAGGGAGAGAACAAGGAGGGGCGGGGCGAGGGGAATAAAAGGTGGGGGGGGGGG
>KV908581.1:218527-224756 GCA_002005505.1 Botryococcus braunii | reverse complement strand
CCTCCCTGGCCCCAGTAAGCTGCAGGCCCAACGCTTGCCGCTTGCATGTTTTGATGCAGAGCCTGCAGCTGCCTGAGCGGTCCGCAGTCAGTCATGAAGTGGCCCTTTGCCTTGCAGAAGTGGCATGTAAGCTCCTCTCTGGGCCTTCTTGCCCTGCCAGGTCCACGCCCCCTGCCACCAAAAGTAGTTGCAGAGGGGCCAGCGGGAGGCTGTTCGTTTGCTGGTAGTGCTGCTCCAACTCCCGGTACTGCTCCCACTCCTGGTGCAGCTCCAGCGCTTGATGACGCTCCAGCTACCCCCCCAGAGGGACCAGCCACTGCCGCAGCTGCCATGGCCTGAGGTGTTCCCTCTGCAGGTGGGTCCTTGTACCCACGGCTGGCTGCGGCGCGCAGGATTCTTTGAATCAGCTCCAATGGCGGCTTGTCGGTTGCCATAACCTCCAGGGACTCGAGCCTCAGCACAGGAGGGAGGCCCTTCACCATCAGCTCCCCAACATTGTGGTCCAAGAGGATGAACGCGTTGTTTCTGAGACTTGTAGCCAGATCCATCATTCTGTAGAGGTAGACCTTGAGTGTCTCCCCTGTCTTGATGCCCTGCTCCATTTCCTTGTACCACTCAAGGTTGATGTCTTGGTTGCTCCTCCAGTGTGACTGTTCTTCACCCACGCGATGAAGTCGAACGCTGCTTTGTGGCATGAGATCTGAGAATGCCAGATGACTGGAACTGACTGGATCAGCCACTGCTTGATGGCTGAGTTCTCCACCGACCCTGGCATTGGCCTCTCCAAAGCCGCTCTGACCCCCTTGGTGTTTGCGCACGCCTCCAAATTTTCATACCAAAATTCAAAATTGCGCCCTCCATCATCAAGCATGACAGTCATCTTTGGATTAGAGGTATTGGGGATGTAGGCTGCCTTGTCAATCTCCACCTTTGGTTCTGCAGTGGCTGATTGTGTCCCGGTCATAGACTGCCCTGGAGTGGCCCCACTGACTTCTCCAGGTTGAGACATTGCTGTTTCACTGCTACTTTCCTTTTCTTTGCCCCTTTTTGTCATACTATTGTCACTTCACCAGCCAAACTTACTCATAAACTTCTGGAATGCAGCAATACCCTACAATTCCCTCCATGTCATGGAAATTTACCAGCCAGTCTTGCACAGTAGTAGCAGATATGTTCCCCTCAGAAGTTTGCGCCGGAGTCCGGCCCGACTCACTCAGTGCTTCTAGACAACGTCTATGAATGATAAAGTACAGCTAAAACTTCAATTATGAATTTCCCAGAAAGGTAAACTGTGAGTAAGATAATGGTCCTGGTACACTCGAGTTCCCTTGCGCCGCTGCGCCATGCTCGAGCTCCTTTGTTGACGCTTACGTCTGACCCATCCGTAGACGACCTTCACTCCTGCTTTTACTTGGCTCAGCTGGAAGGGCGTGGGCCCATAACCTGTGAAAGGTTATGGGCAATCGGCTTTCCCTGTACAAAGCAGACAGGTCGTCAATAGACGAAGTTACTCCAGCTACAGTCCGTACGACTGTCTGCTGAGTGCCACACACAACTGTCGGACAAGACTAGCATCTGGTGATGCCCAGCATCTTTCACAACCAGTTGGTATTCACTCCGGTGGGGCAGCCTTAAGAGTTCATCCGACAAACGTGTGATCTAGATAGGATTGTACCTTATGTTCGAAAACGTCCAGAATCTGCCGTGTCTCAAGGTACCTTATGTTCTCAATGGACCCATATCCTAATAGTGCACACATGAAGATCACTTAAAGCACAAGGCATTCAATAATAATGTTCAGAACTCAACAGGAACCCGTATTGCCTTGTAGATTATCGCGGCTGCCCCCCCGTAAAAGGACCTCGCAAACGTTGCAAAACGTGCGGCGTTCCCAAATGCCTTTCCAGATATGTTATGGGGCCCGCATGCCAAGCTCAATCCTCGTACGGTCCCCGCACGGGTTGTAGTACCCTGCCCAGGGGGCATTGTTTGCTGCAAATGGGGAACTGGCAGAGCCAGCAGCCAATCAGACGCTCCCGGCTGTGTGAGAGATTGGAGGACAGCATGGTCGCGATCCGAGCGAGCAGGGTCATCAAGAACCTCCCGGTATGAGCAGGGTCATCAAGAACCTCCCGGTATGCGCGCTGATACAAGGGTTTGGACAGCCGGGCTTGCACTTTGCTGCGAACAAAATCGGGATCCTCCAAGAGGGCCGCATCGAATTCAGGGACAAGGGCACAGTAGTCAGCCTGGGCAGCTAGGCAGCGGGGACAGGAGGGGCAGTGGATGTACCGAGAAGATGGTTCTAGAGGGGGGCTGTCTGCGTGACGGAGGCAAGATAGGCACAGGGCAGAAGGGAAGTGGCCTTAATGATGCCCAGACCCCCCTGGGCAAGAGGAAATCCAGCCAGGGTTTGCTTCAAAGGGCCAAAACCACCGCCACCCGCTGTGACAATGCATTGGAGGACCTGGGATTGGAGAATATCGAAGGTCACCAAAGCTTGCTCAGCTGCAGCTGGCGGCATTGTCCGAGCTGTGAAAACCACCTTGCAGGTCCCAAGGCAACTACGAAGCAAGAGAAGCTCTGCTTGGGGGTGTCAGAGAATCAACAAACGCTGGAGCGAGGCTGCCACGGCATCAGCTCAAGCTTGCGCCTGGGCCACAGAAGCCGCGTACGCAACTGACACGGTGACCGCTGCCCTCGAAACAACCAAGCCAGCAATAGCTTCAAAGACGAAGCCCAAAGGAAACCCATGCAAATGCTGAGGGCTCTGGTGCGGCGACCACACACGGCACTTGTGAGGGTTGAGGCTCAAGCCATATGGGGGGCCCCGGTCAACAACCAATTGGACTGCCTGCTGCGCTGCGGGCACGGGACCAACGAACGTGCGGTCATTAAAAAACCACCCTTGGTGTATGCCGGGACACTCTCGGTGAATGTCAACGAGGAGTGGCTGGACAGTGAGAGCAAACAGCAGCGGAGACAGGGGGTCCCCTTGCTGGATTCCACGACGTGGGGTCCAACATACTGATGGGCCGCGCAGCCGTATGTCATCACTACATACTGCCATACTCTCGGGCAATGGAGGGCGACTTCTCCAAGCATGCGGTTGCGGTCGACCGTGTTTAAAGCATTTTGGAAGTCCAAGCTGACAATGACGAGATCAGGGGAATCTTGCTGGTGTGCCACCAAGCGGTTGAGGGCATGGACAAGGCCCTCTGCACCCCCTCGGACTCCAACCCCAACTTGGTATGGCTGCAAATGCTGCGGGCAAGACGGCTGCAAACAGCTATCTTGGAAATCAGACGGCGCAGGGTGAGCCCCACTGCAATGGGCCGGATACCCCCATTGGGCTTCAAGAGAGGGGTGATGGGACGGCGGCGGCGACGGCGGTACGGCGTACCCCAGCTGTTGGTGCACGCAGACGGAGAAGCGCCAAAGCCATGGCATAGACGGAAATCCTAACGGAATACACTGGCGCTGCTAATAAGTGATGTCGTTGACTTGTTGATGGAAAACTGCTGTGCAAGCCTGGGCTTAAAATTGTTTCGAAGTTGATGAAGTATACCTTGGCACTTCAACTTGAGCGTCAATAGCACAAGGAGGGGACCGTGCTCGTTATCTAAGTATTTAAGAAGAAAGTTAGATATGATTGCAGCTGATCAGTGGTTTGAAGGGTTTCGTCGTTGACCAGCTTTGTTAGCCCCACTCAAGGCGCTCTTAAGGCAACTCTGTGATCGGTCGCATTGACCTGGTCCGGTTACAACCATTATCTTCAGTGTAAAATAAGGCGTTGAGTAGCTTTTTTTGTGAAAGCACCTCGTCAATCCTAAGTTTCAGTACCTTCGATTCACTTTCCGAACTGCGTGGCTTTGCCTGGCAAAGGATGCTGCCAGGGCTGCAATGATATTGAAATGGAGACGACTTGATGGATATTGCTAGTGAGTTCATTTTACCCCTTTTGCTCGTCTTTTTCGCAGGGGTGCTGCATTGGAGTCGCTTTGTCTTTGACGCCACTTGACCTTCCATAATTTGTCGAGTAGGTGCTAAGTCGAAAGCATCTGGTTTCTCATGATCTAAGCTTGAAGCTACGTATGTTTGCTGCAGCTGTATATAGACTCTGGTCATGCGCTGCCCCAAGTGTGGAAAATCACATTATATTGTGGACTGCGGGGATGCTAGCCACTTCCCACAGAGTCATCTGGAGCTTATTACAAGATTGCAACGGGTATATGAATCACTTTGTGCTTGCAGTAATATGGTATTGACCAAGTGTGGTATTGTCCACGACGGCCATTATATCTGCGATGGGGCTTGGTCTCCTGGTCATGCCTCACCATTGAATCGGGAAATGCATTCTGACTCATAGTGGTTTTGAAAGGCTGATCTGTGTTTATCAAATCGTTTCATGATGATCTAGCTGAGTTGTCTTTTTGTATTAACATGTATTAACACCATGTAAGTGGACTAATAGCGTAACTGTTTGAAGTGATGACAGACAATGTTCGTTTGAGAGGTACGTAGTGTCACATCTGTTCATTTTCTCATGTTCCGTATTGTGTCTCTCCAGGTAAATCGCAATGTGGACGCAATGGAAATGGTCAAACTGAGTGAAGTATACAAAAAGGAATGCTTTGAGTGCCGTAGTTCACACCACAGGTGCGAGGGCGGCCAAAGATCAGTCTTTTTTGATGTCTAGCTAGGGGAAAACGAGAGAGAGAGAGAGAGAGAGAGAGAGAGAGAGAGAGAGAGAGAGAGAGAGAGAGAGAGAGAGAGAGAGAGAGAGAGAGAGAGAGAGAGAGAGAGAGAGAGAAGAGAGAGTAACACAGTCATGATCCCCCCCCCCCAAAAAAAAAAAAGACACATACCACAAGCCACTCACACATAGAGGCACAAACCACATGCACAGGCGCACGCGCCCACACGCACATACCACACACGCACACGCGCCGCGCACGCACACACACACACACCACACACACACACACACACACACACACACACACACACCACACACACACACACACCCGCGCGAGCACGCGCACTGGAAGTTGAAGCAGGAAGCAGGGGAGAGGCTGGAAGGGGCAGAGAGTGGGGGGGGGGGAGCTGCGAGAGGGGGAGGGAGGCAGGGAGGGACACACACACAGACACACACACACACACACACACACACACACACACACACACACAGAGACATAGAGAGAGAGAGAGAGAGAGAGGAGAGAGAGAGAGAGAGAGAGAGGAGGAGAGAGAGAGAGAGAGAGAGAGAGAGGAGAGAGAGAGGAGAGGAGAGAGAGAGAGAGGAGAGGGGAGAGGGAGAGGAGAGAGGAGGGGGGGGGGGGGGGGGGGGGGGGGGAGAGGGGGGGGGGGGGGGGGGGGGGGAAGGAGGGAGGGATTGAGAGGGTTGGGGGTGTCGGCACAAACCTCTAGCGCTGCTGAGGGCATCTCGATCCGGTTCCCCCTGGAGTGAAGGGCATGGTGGTGTTGAAATTGTATATCATGTTTGGTTTCCTGACAGCCTTCCTTCTCATGAAGTCAAACATGCTCATAATTCGCATTCTGAGGATGGAGGGTGGGACGATGAGAAGACAGAGGATGGCGAGAACAAGGTGGCCGGCACAGATGCCTGCATGCTGGCTTGTGTTTTCAAAACCTTATTTTGACAATGGCAGGAAGCACCTATCATTTTCTGGACACTACTTGTGAGAGCCAAGTGCGTAAACACGTCGAACGTTGTGCTGCTGCAGGATACATGAGTGTCCCAGCCTAAAAGATGTGCTGGATGAAATACGGGCGGAGCTGGCTGAGGGTTATGAGAGGGATGATCTGTCTCGTATGCGGGACGCTTTGTACAGTGTTGTAGCGTACCGCAAAGCTCTTGACGCGGGCAGGGGTAATCTCTCCCTGCACTCCATTAAGAACCTGTACACCATGTACATCGAGGGCCGGCAGAATGAAGCGGGAGTTTTCCTGCAAATGGCCGAGAATGGAAGCGCAGAATGTGCCGAATGTCTCAGCAAAAGCCATTGGTGTGCCCTCCGGCCCCCAAGCCTCTCCCCCTTTGCAAAGATGATATTCGAAGTTAATCATGATGTTGCCACTCTGAGCGAAACAATGGAAAGGTAGTTCAAAGGCTAGTGGCATGAGTACTACTAAGCCTTCGCCTTTGGTGAGGGCGTGGGACCCTGCAGAGTCACTTCTCATGGGCTTGGGCCGTGGTTGAGTATTT
>KV908581.1:211027-213527 GCA_002005505.1 Botryococcus braunii | reverse complement strand
AATGTTCACACTGGTGACCTGGGATATGCCATGAGCATAAAATTTTATAGGAACTAGAGCGCCACGTCAAACGCATGCTCATGCCAACCTGGTCACTCCTTTACAGCGGCACATCCGCAAGTTTTTGTAGCACAATAGTCCGACATATTAGACATGCCAATCATTTTGTGGCAAAACCAATTGCTGAACTGTTAACACGAAAACAAATTTTCTGCCCAATCAATGCGACATGACATCACACGTCACAGATTCATGCCAACTTCATTCATATGATTTTGTGCTTCAAACTGTTGAAGAGTGAAGTGAAGGATCCCTTCGGTTCTGTTGCACGTACTTCATGTGCACATGCACAGGCCGAACCCAACTGTGTAACAACCAACGTGGACTCGACCCAGAGAAATACAATACAGTCCTGCCGACTTTGCTCTGCCTGAGGAATGCTGTCCCGGCTAAAACACAGCAGTACAAAATTTACTGACATTATCAGTCAAAGCACCGTTGCTTTGCGTGGACGTCCCTCTGCCTCTGCCTCTATTCTCTCAGATACCAGAAAACCCTGTACCGGATTGTATTCTCCGCATCAGACATTCCTATTTGAGGGGCTGGCTTCGAGTCTCCGGGTAGGCCGACTTTGCTATCAGAGCTTCTCATGGGCATGCAGCAACCGTCCGTGGTCGGTTCAAGCCCCTGTGGCATCAGCGCCAATTTCTCGCCATGTCGCGGACTTTCGCCCCACCCGAGTCTTTATCCACAATCTCACTGTCTCTGCCTAGAGAATATTCATATAATATGTAACATTAATGTGACACATGCACATGTACACGGGTTCACCTGTGCAGAGGGCTCGCGCCTCCCCCTCCCCCCTCCTCGCACTCCCCCTTCCCCCCTCCCCCCCCCTCTCTCTGTCTCTCTCTCTCTCTCTCTCTCTCTCTCTCTCTCTCTCTCTCTCTCTCTCTCTCTCTCTCTCTCTCTCTCTCTCTCTCTCTCTCTCTCACACACACACACACACACACACACACACAAACACACACACACACACACACACACACACACACACACACACACACAGACACACACACACACACACGCCCCTTGCTGACGGGTCTGTCAATCGAGGCACAGCATGGGGACCCCCTGCTGGTAGTCGGAGTAGTCTAGGCGGCGGATGGCCTGGCCATCGAACAGCAGGTTGTGGATGGGAAGGTCCACGTAGCTGGTGTGCTCGTCGTCCCGCCCGGCCGGGGCCAAGCAGTTGGTGCAGGCACCGTACTGCGCTATTAGCAGGTACAGCTGCTGCTGAAGAGCCAGCTGTCCTGCAGTGTGCGCGGCCCGGCTCAATGGCTCCAAGAATTGCGCCTCCTCTGCTTGCCTGCGCTTGTCATCCCAACCCCTCGGCCCCCTTCTCATCATAATCTCCGGGGTTGGTGGTTGCCCCTCTTCTGCTTCTTGTTTGAACCCTTCTTCGGCTTCTTCTTTAAACCCTTCTTCTGCCTCTTTTCTGCTTCTTCGAACCCTTCTTTGGCTTCTTCCTTAAAACCTCCTTCTCACACACCGACTACACAACACACACACACACACACACACACACACACACACACACACACACACACACACTTACACACACACACACACCCACGCAAGCAAACACCCACACAGAGTGGTTCGGGGTGGACCATCACCGGCAAAGCAGACAATGGGGGTGGGGAAAGAGGGTGGGGAAGGAAGAACGAAGCGTACCTGCAGACAGCCCAACACAGGGTGTCGGGAACCAGCGGTATTCCCAGCTGGAGTTGCTGAGGAAGCCAGGCCTCCCTCTTCTCCTCCCCATTGCTATCCTCCTCTGCTTGCCCTGCTGCCTGTGTTTGAATGCCGCCCCCTTCTCAGCACATCATCTAAGTCAAGCTCCCTCCCTTCCTCCCTCCCTCCCTCCCCCATCTCTCTCCCCTCCCCCCCCCCTTGATCTCTCTCTACCCCTAACCCCCCTCTCTCTCTCTGTGTGTGTGTGTGCGTGCGCGGGCGCGTGCGTGCGTGTGCATTCTCCTGTTCCCCCCCCCCCTCTCCCCCTTTCTCCGCGCCCGTCTCCCTCCCTCCCCCTCTCTCTCTCTCAAGCTTCCCTTCCCCATTGTCATGCATGCACGTAACCCCCCTCCCCGACACACACCTACACACTCAGTGGGGAGAGGAGTTAAAGATGAGTTGTCGTGCTTTTAACAACCTCATCACCACCACCACCACCACCACGTGGATCAGCATCAGCATCATCACTATTCCCATCGTCGTCACACACCTCCCGTAGTTGACCAGCTGTAGCACCAAGACGTGGGCTCAGCTCACAAATAAAGGTCAAAATGCTGTTTCCTTGTATACCCCAAACCAGTCCCCAATATGTTTCCTTGTCAACTACATGTGTCTCCGAGTATTTGTGTACAAACTGTAGGTGAGCCTTCCTGTTTGTGACAAGATGGCCTGACTTCTCCATCACACACGGCGGTTTGAGCCC
>KV908581.1:163527-206027 GCA_002005505.1 Botryococcus braunii | reverse complement strand
GTCAGCGGGGAGCTCTTATGAAACAACCGAAGGGGCTCCTTTGAAGGACACACACACACACACCACACACACACACACACACACACACACACACACACACACACACACACACACACACACACACACACACACACACACACACACACACACACTCACTCTCGCGCGCACGCAGGGCATGCAACGGACGGAAGGCTCCTGCTGCCGGGCGATGGTGGGGTGGGCAGTTGGGGAGAGAGGGGGCTCGCGCACCTCAGCACCGACAACGAGAGCAACGCCGGCACCATCCCCAGACTTGGCTGAGCCGTCGTCGCTGGGGCGGGCCAGGTCCAGGATCACGGAGGGCTCCCGCGGGAGCAGGCCCACCTCATCCAGCGCCAGTTCCAGATTGACTTCACCCCGGAGCCCCGTCACCTCCAAGGAAGGCGCCACCAGCAGCCCCTCCTCCTCTGTCCCCCGCCAGAACAGGTGCAGCATCAGCTACTGGACTGCCTCTGGTCTTCCATCAGTCAGTCATTAGGCTATCAGTATTCTATCATTATTCTATTATTAGTGTTTCAGTATTCTACCATTTATCTATCATTCGGTCTATCAGTAGTCTACCATTAATCTATGAGTAGGGTATATTTAGTCAATCTGTGGCCCATCAGTGATCTATCAGCAGTCGTTTCTTAGTCTGTCAGTAGTCCACCTTTGGCATATCATTAGTCAAGCTTTGGTCTATCATTAGCTTATCATTAGTCAAGCCATTGAGATTGAGATCACAGGATGGAACTGTAGCAGGTTGTTCGGCAGCGTTGTTCCCCCCCTTTCTCCCCCCCCTCTCTCTCTCTCTCTCTCTCTCTCTCTCTCTCTCTCTCTCTCTCTCTCTCTCTCTCTCTCTCTCTCTCTCTCTCTCTCTCTCTCTCTCTCTCTCTCTTTCTCTCTCAATCTCTTCCCCCTCCCCACCCTCTCCTCCCTGCACCCGCTTCCCCCCTCCCTCTGCGCGCGCTTGTGTGTGTGTGTGTGTGTGTGTGTGTGTGTGTGTGTGTGTGTGTGTGTGTGTGTGTGTGTGTGTTTGATCGTGCGTGCGTGCGTGCGTGTGTGTGTGTGTGTGTGTGTGTGTGTGTGTGTGTGTGTGTGTGTGTGTGTGTGTGTGTGTGTGAGCGCGCGCGCGGACCCATGCATGGGTAAGAGGATGCAAGCTTTATCAACACTCAGTATCAAGCGCACAGGGATAAGCGAATGCACAAGGCAGCAGGGCCTCACCCTGCGGGTTGGGGAGGCGGGTGGCAAAGCCCAGGCGGCAGGCCAGAGAGATGGCGGCCTGCAGTTTGGGAAGGTTCACTTGCAAAATTGTTGCCAGCTCAGCAATGCTGGCTCGGGCGCTGGTGGCCACAAACACAGCATACAGTACCGCCTCCAACGGGTCCCCCCGGTCCTCCCCCTCTCGCTGTCGCGGTTGCTCACAAAGCCCTGAACCCCACCTCACACATCATCTGTTATCTCCCCCGTGGCCCTGCTGCTGGTTGCCTACCCTCTCTTTCCTCATATCAGTTCTCTCTATCTTTCTTGCGTTCAGGCCCCACCTTCGTTCTCTCCCTTGCCCCTCCCTCCCCTCTCGCGCCCTGCCTTGCTCCTCGCTTCCCTCCCACCTTCTCGCCCTGTTTTCGTGGCCTTTCCAGTCTCCTCTCGTTCCCAACTCCGCCCTCCCCCGCCCTCAACCCCGTTCTGTGCCCTCCCTCCCCTCTCTCAACTCCTTTGCGCCCTTTCTTCCTCACCCTGTTTTTTACCCCTTCCTCGCCCTGCTTGCTGCTCCTTGCCTGCTGTGGTCTCTCGCCTCTCCCTCCTTTCTCGTGCCTTCCCTTCTAAGTCTCGCTTCTCATGCTTCCCTCCTCCCCCGGGTGTGTGTGTATGTGTCTGTGTGCGCGCACGCGCGCGTGCTCCCTTCCTAGTGTCACTCCTCCTTCTTCTCCTCTCTACCCCCTTCTTCGTATCCCCACTCCTCCCTCCTGTCCCTTCCACGCCTTCCTCGCATCACTCCCTCACTTCCTCTGTGCCCTTTTCATCCTCATCTCGCTCATCCCTCCTCCATTCTCTACCCCCACACCCTCCTCTCCCCCCCCTTTCCCCTCTCTTCCACACCTTCCTCATATCACTGCCTCTTCTATTTTCAACCCCTCTCGCCCTCAACTAGCGCCCCCCCCCCCACTCTACCCCTCTCACCCCTCATCTCGCAACTCCCCTCTCCCGGCACCAGCCCTCACCCTCATCTCGCCCCTCCCTTCCCCCCTCCCCCCCTCTCTACCTCTGTCACCTTCATCTCGCCCCTCCCTTTTCCCGACACTACCCCTCACCCTCATCTTGGCCCTCCCTCCGCGCCCCCCCCCCCACTCTACCCCTCTCCCCCCTCATTTCGCACGACCCCTCTCCCTGCACTACCTCTCACCCTCATCTCGCCCCTCCCTCCTCCCCTCTCCACCCCTCTGACCCTCATATCGCGCCTCCCCTCCTCCCCGCCGCCTCGCCACGCTCCTCCCCGAAGCCTCGCCTTCTTCCGCCCCTCTTCCCCTTGGCCACCTCGCGCCGCACCTCAAGCGGGGGGATCGACACGTGGTCGTCTGGACGAATAGGAACCTCCACGTACACAAGCCCCCTCCTTAACAGGTCCTGAAGAGCCTTGGCCGACAGATCCTTCACGCGCGCTCCCCCCGTCTGGGCGGCGTCCTGACACAGCTTCAGTTCCGCAGGGCCAGAGAGCGGTACTCCGACTCGCCTGTACCGCGAATACCGCGCCCCTGTCAGCGCCCCGGCTGCGTTTGTACCACGAACACCCCCCCCCCCCCCCGGGTCAGCGCTCCAGCTGCTTTTGTACCGCGAACACGCCCCCCCCCCCCCCCGGGGCAGTGTCCCAGCTGCCTTTGTACCGTGAACACCCGGCTCCCCTTCACCGCCCCAGCTGCCTTTGCACCGCGGAACACCGCCCAAGCCCCGGCCCAGCGCCGCAATTGCAAACAAGGCATATATGCAAATGCAAGACCCGCACGCCATGCCTGGGCACGGCCATAGCTCTCAACATTGAAGCGGGCGGAGGCGCCATATAGGAGCCGTCTGCTAACACGACGTGCTCAGGTGCGAGCCCTGCAAAACCAAGACCGCCGGTCCACGTGTTTCAAGAAGCTGACTCCTGAAAGTCTCCAGATCAAAACAAGCCAGAAGGAGCGGACCTGAAAACGTGGGCCTTGGACGAGAGTTAGGCCCGAAAAAGAGGGGCCTTGAACAAAGACGAGGGAATTGAGAAGTGAAGTTTGGGGTTTCCCCATACTCCAAGTCCGTACCTTCAAGTCCACTCCTCAGAACCGGGCGTGGGTGAGTGCGGGGTGTGGGTGAGTGCAGGAGGTGGGTGAGCGCAGGGCGTGGGTGAGTGCAGGGGTGGGTGAGTGCGGGGCGTGGGTGAGCGCAAGGCGTGGGTGAGCGCAGGGCGCGGGTGAGTGCAGGGCGTGGGTGAGTGCGGGGCGTGGGTGAGCGCAGGGCGTGGGTGAGTGCGGGGCATGGGTGAGCGCAGGGCGTGGGTGAGCGCAGGGCGTGGGTGAGTGCGGAGCGTGGGTAAGTGCAGGGCGTGCATTACTGCAGGGTGTGTGTGAGTGCGGGGCGTGCGTTAGTGCAGGGCGTGCATTAGTGCAGGGCGTGGGTGAGTGCAGGGCGTGCATTAGTGCAGGGCGTGGGTGAGTGCAGGGCGTGCATTAGTGCAGGGCGTGGGTGAGTGCAGGGCGTGCGATAGTGCAGGGCGTGGGTAATGTGCAGGAGCGCACCCAGATTGACCACGTGAATGATCCACCAGGGCTGAACGTCCAGGCTCAAGGGGTCGGATGGGAGGTGCTCCTTCACAATTGCTTTATTCACCCTCCAGAGCAGCTTCTTGGCCTTGCACTTGTTCATGATGTCTATGTACTCGTTCCGCCCAATTCCCACCAGCTTGACGATGTCTGCCGCCTGCACAAATGCCCCAGGTCCCCCCGCTTCCCATTCCCCAGCACATCCGGAAAGTTGAATGTCTGCTCTCCCCCAGGGATCCCTCTAAAATGCTTTTCAGATTGAATTGCACTCTGCACTACTCCCGGCCTTGCATGTTATTCATAATGTCGATGTGCGCGTCGCACCGAATGCACTCTAGGTTGACGGTGTCCCCCGCCGGCCCCAATGCCCCCCCCCCCCCCCCTTTGGGCCCCCAATTCCCCAGCACACCCCACAACTTGGATTCCCTCTCGTTCCCCCGCCCCCCCCCCCCCCCCCCCAAGGTCCCCCAGAGGTGCCCAGGAAGGAGGACAAGTCGAGATGTGGCTGGACCCTCCCCCCCCCCCCCCCCCAACCAGGACACTATGAGGTTGGATAATACATAGCACTGCTCCTGGCCTTGCAGATGTTCTTGAAGCTGACGTGTTCATTCAGTCCATCGCCTCAGGCATCCCAATGTCAGCCACCTCCCCTACCCAGCCCCGAACCCCCCCCCCCCCGGGGCTGCACTTTTCAGAAATGAACAGGTTTTTACTGCACTGTCCCCCGCCCCTTGCAAGCACGCACACGCCGACGCACGCATACACACACACACACACACACACACACACACACACACACACACACACACACACATACAAACACACACACACACACACACACACACGCACACGCATACACACACACACACACACACACACACACACACACAAACACACACACGCACACACACACACACACACACACACACTCACACCCACACCCACACAAGCACGCACGCGCGCGCACACACACACACACACACACACACACACACACACACACACACACATACACACACACACACATACACACACAGACACACACACGAATGCACGCGTGCGCGCGGGGAGAACACAAAAAGGGCCATGAAGGAGGGCTGCACTCGTCTCGGCCTTGCACCTGCTAACAAGGTGGCCATGTGGCCTGCCATGTAATCTCTCCGTAACCATCTTTTTCCACCAACCTCACGACCTCAAAAAGGCAATCCCGTTCCCTTGGCCAAGATTAGACGCCCTTGCCCTTCCTGAACCCTCAGAGCAAAGTCCATCGCATCACCGAACAACGCCCCTCCCAGTGCCTGTGTAAGCCTCCATCTCCTCCCCCCCCCGCCCCCCAAAAGAGAGAGAGAGAGAGAGAGAGAGAGAGAGAGAGAGAGAGAGAGAGAGAGAGAGAGAGAGAGAGAGAGAGAGAGAGAGAGAGAGAGAGAGAGAGAGAGAGAGAGAGGGGGGGAGAGGGGGGGAGGGAGGGAGGGAGGGAGGGAGAGGGAGAGGAGGGGGGAGGGAGAGAGAGAAGGGGGTTTGGGAGAGGGAAGGGGGGGTGTGGGCAGAAGTAGACTTTGTGGCATCTCAATACTTTCCTCATACCGCCACGTCTTTAGGAATGTCCTCTTGCATTGTGCGCGCTGATGTTCCAAACACACACCGCACACACTACACGTCTCCTGACGCCAAGAGTTTGGGTCAGGAAAGTCAGCAGTGGCCTTTGCAGCCTGGGGGACGCACCGTGAAGTTGGGAATCTGGTCGTAGGACTTCTCCTCTCGCATGACGGTGTACAGCAGGTCGCAGTAGTACCGGAAAGGTGACACCCGCAGGACTCTGCAGATGTACTCCGAGAGGTGGTACGGGAAAAGCTGTGCCCCACGCCCTCCTCCATGGAACTAGAAGTGTTTCCAGGAAGTGTTTTCCAACAAGTGTTAGCCTATGATGAAGTGTTTGATGGGTCTGGGACCTAGTTTTGGGTATCAGGGCAGAGCTCTTCAGTGCACACAGAAGAGCACACAACTGTCTGAGGGCCACAAGCTAGCTATCTGTTTGAACTAGCAACTTCAGCTAGCTATCTGGGCTAGCTTTCTGAACTCGGTGTAAAAGCGTGACATGTGTGATCCAGTTGTGTCAACTTTGAAAGGAAACACTGCACCTTCATTTGCAACATAAGCGGAAAGGAGCCTATAGCAAGGAACTGGCCTTGTGAATCATGTAGGCGTGGCATGCCCGGCATTAAGGAGATGGCTCTATGAAACATGTAGACTTGTGACCCTCAGATACAACGAAAATGCCTTTATGAAACACATAGAAGTGTGACGCCCAGATACTCACTCGGTAGTTGTGCCGGTAGAATCGCAGGAGGTCTTCATAGTATTCCTGCTCACTACAGCTAGTACTCGCGAGCGTATCACTCCAGCTAAAGCCTCTCTGGACACAGTGCTCCTTTACCCTGAGAAAACCCGACACAAAGTAAGCATCTGAAGATATTTGTTCCAGCAAGGTCTGTTGGGAAACGTTTGCCAGCACCTCGCCGACGGCCCCCGACACCAAAGTAAGGCCCTGCTTGAAAACATTCCCGGCCAGTTCCACTTCACCGGATGGTTCATACGTAAATTTCCGAAAGTTACTGCAGAAAATGTCGATCCATACAACCCCATAGCACCCATGTTCCAATAAACGCGCAGTGGCGGAGTTGAAGTCAAGTGCGTACTTAAGCTTCCATTCGGTGAGAGGCAAAAGTGTCTTGACCCTTGGGGGAAGTTCCTCATATGTTTTCCCATTGGTTATGGCCCTTTTGATCCACTCTTCCGTCGCCATCAGGCTTGATCATTTTCGTTCGGCTACGAAACGTAACGGCCAAAGACGCTCGAAATACGATATGGTAATACGCAGTAGATACACATCATTCAAATGCAAACAATACTTGTATCTTGTATTGCACGTTCTGTTTTTGCATTTAAGCATGTTCTGAAGTTTGGGACTTTTTGTGGACGCGTCTGAGCAGGATGTGGCAGTGATCCAGTACGTGCGCGGTACAATTATTCAAACGGGGCTGGAACAGAAGGCGGTCATTGGCAGGGGGACGAGTTATCACTGACACAACTTCTCAGTGCCAACTTCTCTCCTCCACGAAGAAACATCATTTTCTTACACCTGTTTTTTAAAAAGGGACATGCAATCCGTCTGTCATGTATGGTAGTAATCTGATGTCGTTTTTTCCCTCGTGTGTCCCGGCTAATGCACACATTTATACTTTCTGGAAGAAATAAGTTGGGGATTTGTGTGTTCACACTGGGTACGAGCAAGAAAAGGGGCCTTGAACTGGTAACTGTATGATGAAGGGGAGGGGAGGAGAGCGGAGTGGAGAGGGGAGTGGGTGAGCGGCAGACCACAGAGGTCACCGACTCTCTCACCCCCCCCCTCCCACTCCACACCCACCCACCCATTCCCTACCCACCCACCCACTGTGTCTTACGCTGTTGAGTCATTTACAGGTGTGGAGCTACCTTCCCTTCAGCATAAACATTTTTCCGACGCTCACACGGAGGCGGGGGAGGAAGTCATTCCTCGCAATGTGCCACGTGGGAACTTGGAAGGTATCAAAAGCGGAAAGAAAATTCATATTTAACCCCTCTCAATGCACAATTTGTGTGCGTTGGTGAACAAGCACCCCTCCACTCTCTGGAGGGTCGGAAATACACTATCGTCTGTCAGAATCAAAAGACTATCAGAAAACAGGCGATGAACCAACGAAAGATGCATTGCAGGATGTAGAACCTGCTTGGGACTTAAACATGGAGCATTTACCAGCAGTAGAAGATATTCGCACAACAGCGAAGGATTCATTCGAGTGACAACAATAAGATGAGTGTACAACAACACACAGATCCGGATATGTAGCAACCACACCATTGCTGTAAATGCCAGTATTGTACATACAGGGATATATAGCAACCAAATCAAGAATGTACATACAAGGATATGCACCAACTAAATCAATGATGTACATAGCAGGATACGCAGCGACCAAATCAATGATGTACACACCAGGATACGCAGCAACCAAATCAATTATTTACACACTAGGATGTGCTGCAGCCAAAGTAGTGATGTACAAACTAGAGCTGTAAACACTAAGACGGGCATCAAACATACTGGTGATATACATACAACTACTACTGCTGTAATGACCGTTAAATCATCTCGGGGCGTAAGAGGTATTACGGACCTAGCATAGAGGTTGACACTATCAGGCTGATATCAGCCTGATAGATACGGACGCATCGATGCGTCAGTATAGCTGGCGCATGGGGTGTTCTTACGGTTCACCTCGTGAAAGGGTCATTCCTGCACACATGGACACCAAACTAAAGTGATGATGATGATGATGATGATGCCGGCGACGAGAGATGATTAAATAATCCCATTTCATGATCCCTTCACTTGGACGTTGGTGTTCTTTACATGTAAGATGTCCTTTACAGAATATCTAAGATGATCCATGTTAAGGATATGATCCATGTAGAGATACAGACGCCACTAATATTAGCGAAGGACTAGGCTGTAGGATGTAATTCAAAGGGAATCTAGTATGTCCTATGTCTAGTACGTGAAGCCAGTAGAGATACAGATGCCTCTAGCATACGGGAACTAGGTTCGATGTACTTCAAAGGGAATGTGAGGAGGCCATGCGCGAGGGTAGGCTAACATCAAACTTCATCAACGGAGGCTGAAATGAGTGCCAACACTGACTCAACAGTCCAAATAACATCACCAAGTCAACAGCAGAGCAATGACATACAAGACGCGGCTTGCCTGAGCCATTAGAGCGAATTCCGAGCTAAGCGGCCGCGGCTTTTAAAAGACTTACAGTCTATGCAGCCAAGCATAAATATCACCAATAGCAAAATTGATTTCGAAGTTCAGCACTCCGACCCAGTCCAGCTGGTCCCCATTGAGGACCTCAATTTCATGCTGGGACTTCCATAGGCGCATTGGGGCCATCAAAGTGCGTCGGGATGTGCCCACCTGGTGGGCGACGAGATTTTACACTTGTGCCGGGCAAGGGTGCCTGCGCTAGGTTGCTGAGAGGCACAGCGCTCGCCGTATGCTGGGGAAGGGCAGGGATGCTTGGGCTAGAGCCTTCAACGGGCGTGGGGGCTTTCGATGAGCTGGGGAAGGGCAGGGGTACCGGAGGTTGGGCCCTGACAGGCTTGCGGACTGCTCATGTGCTATCGAAAGGCAAAGGTACCTCATCCGGGTTCCTGACAGAATGGCCGAGGTTAAATAGAGAATGGAGTAACCCAGTACCGTGCTTCCCCAAGACGTGAGAGGCTTAAGCCCCCATGCCTCTCGATGCCCTAGACCCGTGTACATACGGCTCTCGGGTTTTCGGCGGCATGGAGGTTTCTTTCTTGGAGAATCACGGTACTTGGGCCCTCAATAACCAAACCGGTACCTTGGGACGCGGGTGCCGATGGGCAGAACTCCGTGTCTCTGTGCAAAGCGACGGGGGTTCGAGTCCTGCGAGGTTTGTGCAATTCGGCGACAGAATTTTCAGCCCCCTTTGCCGTCTCGACCGGAATAGGTATAGATTGACATTGGCAATGCCTGAGACGGCAAAGGCGGCTGAAAATTCCGTCGCCGAAATGCACAGCACTCGCAGGACTCGAACCCCCGTCGCCTCGCACTGAGACACGGAGTTCTAACCATTGGCACCCGCGTATCAAGGTACCGGTTTGGTTATCCATCGGCATATAAGCGCCTCCACCCCTCTCCATCCCCCCCCCCCCTCTCCCTCCCCCCCTTCTCTCTCTCTCTCTCTCTCTCTCTCTCTCTCTCTCTCTCTCTCTCTCTCTCTCTCTCTCTCTCTCTCTCTCTCTGTCTCTCTCTCTCTCTCTCTCCCTCCCCCTCTCACTCGCACGCACGCACACACAAACACCCACACACACACAAACACACACACACACACACCACACACACACACACACACACACACACAAACACACACACACACACACACACACACACACCCTAGCACACCCGCTCACAGACACACCCACACACGCACACCACACCCCACCACACACACACACACACACACACACACAAACACACCCTAGCACACCCGCTCACAGACCACCCACACACGCACACACACATAATACACACGAATATCTCTCTTTCAATCTCTCTATCTCTCTCTTCTCTCTCCTCTCTCCTCTCTCTCCTCTCTCTCTTCTCTCTCTCCTCTCTCTCTCCTCTCCTCCCTCTCTCCTCTCTCTCTCTCCTGTGTGTGTGTGTGTGTGTGTGTGTGTGTGTGTGTGTGTGTGTGTGTGTGTGTGTGTGTGTGTGTTGTGTTGTGTGTGTGTGTGTCCTCTCTCTGTCCCTCCCCCTCCCCTCTCCCTCCCCCCCCCTCCCCCTCTCTCTCTCCTCTCCTCCCCTCCCTCCTCTCTCCTCCTCTCTCTTCTCCCTCTCTCTCTCCCTCTCTCTCTCTCTCTCCCTCCCCCCCCTCTCCTCCTCCTTGTCACCCCAGCCCCTCTGCCTGCCTCTATGCCTCTGCAGGCTCTGCATCCTCTTCCCTCCTCGTCAACCGTTTTGGCAACATTCAGCTGCTCAGATCCCCACAGCATTTGGAACAGTGGAAAGTTCAGGTCGGACATGTATTNACAAGTGTTAGCCTATGATGAAGTGTTGATGGGTTGGGACCTAGTTGGGTATCAGGGCAGAGCTCTTCAGTGCAACAGAAGAGCACACAACTGTCTGGGGCCACAGCTAGCTATCTGTTTGAACTAGCAACTTCAGCTAGCTATCTGGGCTAGCTTTCTGAACTCGGTGTAAAAGCGTGACATGTGTGATCCAGTTGTGTCAACTTTGAAAGGAAACACTGCACCTTCATTTGCAACATAAGCGGAAAGGAGCCTATAGCAAGGAACTGGCCTTGTGAATCATGTAGGCGTGGCATGCCCGGCATTAAGGAGATGGCTCTATGAAACATGTAGACTTGTGACCCTCAGATACAACGAAAATGCCTTTATGAAACACATAGAAGTGTGACGCCCAGATACTCACTCGGTAGTTGTGCCGGTAGAATCGCAGGAGGTCTTCATAGTATTCCTGCTCACTACAGCTAGTACTCGCGAGCGTATCACTCCAGCTAAAGCCTCTCTGGACACAGTGCTCCTTTACCCTGAGAAAACCCGACACAAAGTAAGCATCTGAAGATATTTGTTCCAGCAAGGTCTGTTGGGAAACGTTTGCCAGCACCTCGCCGACGGCCCCCGACACCAAAGTAAGGCCCTGCTTGAAAACATTCCCGGCCAGTTCCACTTCACCGGATGGTTCATACGTAAATTTCCGAAAGTTACTGCAGAAAATGTCGATCCATACAACCCCATAGCACCCATGTTCCAATAAACGCGCAGTGGCGGAGTTGAAGTCAAGTGCGTACTTAAGCTTCCATTCGGTGAGAGGCAAAAGTGTCTTGACCCTTGGGGAAGTTCCTCATATGTTTTCCCATTGGTTATGGCCCTTTTGATCCACTCTTCCGTCGCCATCAGGCTTGATCATTTTCGTTCGGCTACGAAACGTAACGGCCAAGACGCTCGAAATACGATATGGTAATACGCAGTAGATACACATCATTCAAATGCAAACAATACTTGTATCTTGTATTGCACGTTCTGTTTTTGCATTTAAGCATGTTCTGAAGTTTGGGACTTTTTGTGGACGCGTCTGAGCAGGATGTGGCAGTGATCCAGTACGTGCGCGGTACAATTATTCAAACGGGGCTGGAACAGAAGGCGGTCATTGGCAGGGGGACGAGTTATCACTGACACAACTTCTCAGTGCCAACTTCTCTCCTCCACGAAGAAACATCATTTTCTTACACCTGTTTTTTAAAAAGGGACATGCAATCCGTCTGTCATGTATGGTAGTAATCTGATGTCGTTTTTTCCCTCGTGTGTCCCGGCTAATGCACACATTTATACTTTCTGGAAGAAATAAGTTGGGGATTTGTGTGTTCACACTGGGTACGAGCAAGAAAAGGGGCCTTGAACTGGTAACTGTATGATGAAGGGGAGGGGAGGAGAGCGGAGTGGAGAGGGAGTGGGTGAGCGGCAGACCACAGAGGTCACCGACTCTCTCACCCCCCCCCTCCCACTCCACACCCACCCACCCATTCCCTACCCACCCACCCACTGTGTCTTACGCTGTTGAGTCATTTACAGGTGTGGAGCTACCTTCCCTTCAGCATAAACATTTTTCCGACGCTCACACGGAGGCGGGGGAGGAAGTCATTCCTCGCAATGTGCCACGTGGGAACTTGGAAGGTATCAAAAGCGGAAAGAAAATTCATATTTAACCCCTCTCAATGCACAATTTGTGTGCGTTGGTGAACAAGCACCCCTCCACTCTCTGGAGGGTCGGAAATACACTATCGTCTGTCAGAATCAAAAGACTATCAGAAAACAGGCGATGAACCAACGAAAGATGCATTGCAGGATGTAGAACCTGCTTGGGACTTAAACATGGAGCATTTACCAGCAGTAGAAGATATTCGCACAACAGCGAAGGATTCATTCGAGTGACAACAATAAGATGAGTGTACAACAACACACAGATCCGGATATGTAGCAACCACACCATTGCTGTAAATGCCAGTATTGTACATACAGGGATATATAGCAACCAAATCAAGAATGTACATACAAGGATATGCACCAACTAAATCAATGATGTACATAGCAGGATACGCAGCGACCAAATCAATGATGTACACACCAGGATACGCAGCAACCAAATCAATTATTTACACACTAGGATGTGCTGCAGCCAAAGTAGTGATGTACAAACTAGAGCTGTAAACACTAAGACGGGCATCAAACATACTGGTGATATACATACAACTACTACTGCTGTAATGACCGTTAAATCATCTCGGGGCGTAAGAGGTATTACGGACCTAGCATAGAGGTTGACACTATCAGGCTGATATCAGCCTGATAGATACGGACGCATCGATGCGTCAGTATAGCTGGCGCATGGGGTGTTCTTACGGTTCACCTCGTGAAAGGGTCATTCCTGCACACATGGACACCAAACTAAAGTGATGATGATGATGATGATGATGCCGGCGACGAGAGATGATTAAATAATCCCATTTCATGATCCCTTCACTTGGACGTTGGTGTTCTTTACATGTAAGATGTCCTTTACAGAATATCTAAGATGATCCATGTTAAGGATATGATCCATGTAGAGATACAGACGCCACTAATATTAGCGAAGGACTAGGCTGTAGGATGTAATTCAAAGGGAATCTAGTATGTCCTATGTCTAGTACGTGAAGCCAGTAGAGATACAGATGCCTCTAGCATACGGGAACTAGGTTCGATGTACTTCAAAGGGAATGTGAGGAGGCCATGCGCGAGGGTAGGCTAACATCAAACTTCATCAACGGAGGCTGAAATGAGTGCCAACACTGACTCAACAGTCCAAATAACATCACCAAGTCAACAGCAGAGCAATGACATACAAGACGCGGCTTGCCTGAGCCATTAGAGCGAATTCCGAGCTAAGCGGCCGCGGCTTTTAAAAGACTTACAGTCTATGCAGCCAAGCATAAATATCACCAATAGCAAAATTGATTTCGAAGTTCAGCACTCCGACCCAGTCCAGCTGGTCCCCATTGAGGACCTCAATTTCATGCTGGGACTTCCATAGGCGCATTGGGGCCATCAAAGTGCGTCGGGATGTGCCCACCTGGTGGGCGACGAGATTTTACACTTGTGCCGGGCAAGGGTGCCTGCGCTAGGTTGCTGAGAGGCACAGCGCTCGCCGTATGCTGGGGAAGGGCAGGGATGCTTGGGCTAGAGCCTTCAACGGGCGTGGGGGCTTTCGATGAGCTGGGGAAGGGCAGGGGTACCGGAGGTTGGGCCCTGACAGGCTTGCGGACTGCTCATGTGCTATCGAAAGGCAAAGGTACCTCATCCGGGTTCCTGACAGAATGGCCGAGGTTAAATAGAGAATGGAGTAACCCAGTACCGTGCTTCCCCAAGACGTGAGAGGCTTAAGCCCCCATGCCTCTCGATGCCCTAGACCCGTGTACATACGGCTCTCGGGTTTTCGGCGGCATGGAGGTTTCTTTCTTGGAGAATCACGGTACTTGGGCCCTCAATAACCAAACCGGTACCTTGGGACGCGGGTGCCGATGGGCAGAACTCCGTGTCTCTGTGCAAAGCGACGGGGGTTCGAGTCCTGCGAGGTTTGTGCAATTCGGCGACAGAATTTTCAGCCCCCTTTGCCGTCTCGACCGGAATAGGTATAGATTGACATTGGCAATGCCTGAGACGGCAAAGGCGGCTGAAAATTCCGTCGCCGAAATGCACAGCACTCGCAGGACTCGAACCCCCGTCGCCTCGCACTGAGACACGGAGTTCTAACCATTGGCACCCGCGTATCAAGGTACCGGTTTGGTTATCCATCGGCATATAAGCGCCTCCACCCCCTCTCCATCCCCCCCGCCCCCCTCTCCCTCCCCCCTTCTCTCTCTCTCTCTCTCTCTCTCTCTCTCTCTCTCTCTCTCTCTCTCTCTCTCTCTCTCTCTCTCTCTCTCTCTCTGTCTCTCTCTCTCTCTCTCTCCCTCCCCCTCTCACTCGCACGCACGCACACACAAACACCCACACACACACAAACACACACACACACACACACGCACACACACACACACACACACACACAACACACACAAACACACACACACACACACACACACACACACACCCTAGCACACCCGCTCACAGACACACCCACACACGCACACACACACACACACACACACACACACACACACACACACACACACAAACACACCCTAGCACACCCGCTCACAGACACACCCACACACGCACACACACATAAATACACACGAATATCTCTCTTTCAATCTCTCTATCTCTCTCTCTCTCTCTCTCTCTCTCTCGCTCTCTCTCTCTCTCTCTCTCTCTCTCTCTCTCTCTCTCTCTCTCTCTCTCTCTCTCTCTCTCTCTCTCTCTCTGTGTGTGTGTGTGTGTGTGTGTGTGTGTGTGTGTGTGTGTGTGTGTGTGTGTGTGTGTGTGTGTGTGTGTGTGTGTGTGTGTGTGTGTCCCTCTCTCTGTCCCTCCCTCCCTCCCCTCTCCCTCTCTCCCTTTCCACCCCCTCCCCCCTCTCTCTGTCTCTGTGTCTCTCTCTCTCTCTCTCTCTCTCTCTCTCTCTCTCTCTCTCTCTCTCTCTCTCTCTCTCTCTCTCTCTCTCTCTCTCTCTCTCTCTCTCTCTCTCTCTCTCTCGTAGCAAGCTGCCGACCCACCGCCTTGGCAATAGCAAAACTCCAGTGCCGAATTGTCAAAAACCAAACCAGCCCCTCATGGGAGGCCTGGGCCTGACTCACAATGCCCTGCAGCTAGCAAGGAACTCTACAGCATCCTCATATAGGCCCCCGAAAACATTCAAGACGAAGGGTTACAACCGTTTTGGCAACATTCAGCTGCTCAGGATCTCCCGACAGCATTTGGAACAGTGGAAAGTTCAGGTCTGGACATGTATTAATTTCCAACCGGTGGCCCCCTGCTTTCGGACCAGCATAAGTAAAGTCCAAGCGATCACGGTTATGATCCATGACTATGGGTAAGCTATAACTTCGGTTAATGTCCATAACTATGGTTATGGTCCAAAACTATGGTTAAGGTCCAGAAACTATCGTTAAGGTCCACAATTGCGGTAAAGGTAAAAAAAAAAAACTATCGTGAAGGTCCACAGCTGTGGTTATGGTTCATAACTATGGTTAAGTTCCATAACTATCGTAATGTTCAAAACTATGGTTAAGATACAAAAACTATCGTTAAGGTCCATAATTCTGGTTAAGGTCCAAAAGCTGTATTTAAGGTCCATAACTATGGTTTAGGTCCAAAACCTATCGTGAAGGTCCATGACTATGGTCAGGGTTCATATCTATGGTTAAGTTCCATAACCATCGTAAATGTCCAAAACTATGGTTGAGGTCCATAACGACAATTATGGCCTATAAGTACTGTTACGGCCCATATCTATGGTTATGCCTTGTCCTGAGCTGGTCTCACGGAGACATAAAGATAAAAGATAACCCAACCCAACCCTAAACCCACTGTTCCAGATGGGTTTACATAAACACATCACGTGATGACACATCATTACACCCTACATAGAGCCCGCCGAAGCTCCGGTTGCTCGTTGCCCGGGCCGGCGCGACTGGTCGTCACAGTCCCAGCTAGTGCACCGGTGGCTAGAAGGGCACAGGGCACAGCCAAAGTCAGCCAGCGTCCCAGCCAATGGCATTATTGAAGCTGATCTCGGGTGTCGGAGGGCATCGGAAGCAAGTAGCCACATTGTTGGCGGCGCCTCCTTGTAAAGCGTGTACTCGCCAGCGCCGTCAAGGCCCGTTGCAACAGCACGAGCTATGCACCATGCACTCTTCCATTAATGCGTATGCCACGTAATTAATATTACCCTTTTTACCACCATTATGCGTATGGTACGTAGCTTAAACTGCCATGTTCCATACACTGTTCCACTACCCATTGTTCCACCAGTATGCGTATGGTACGTAGCTTCAACTGCTATGTACCATACACTGTTCCAATACCCATTGTCCACCAGTATGCGTATGGTACGTAGCTCATATGAGCTATGTACCATACACTGTTCCACTACCCATTGTTCCACAAGTATGCGTATGCCACGTAGCTCGTACGAGCTCTGTACCCATTGTTCCAGTAGTACAATCTATGTCTCCCTTGTTCCCCACAGGACGCAGCCTCTGAGCCCTGGACATGCCCTGAAGACTCCTCAGAGATCATTTCACTGGGGAGAGGAGAAGTTATGACCATAAAGAGTTTAACAGAAGTCAATTCACTTGTGTTAAAAAACCTGCAAGGCCATGGAATGCCGTCTGACTTGAGAAAGGCCAGGTGGCATGGTGGTCCAGCATTCGACATTCTACATTCTAGATTCTACATTCTTTAAATAATAATTTTATTCCCCCTGTGTGCCATTCTACTTGCGTTAGTCCCCTTGTATGGCAGTCAAAGCACACGTAGAGATGAAAATTGAAGCACAACTTTACCCTTTCGCCCCCCCCCCCCCCTTTGTTTAAAATACTGTCGAACTCTGGACCATCATGAGGCTCTTACCGACGTGTATGTGGCACTGGCATATTCGACCTTGCACCCACCCGGATCTCGCCTTCTGCAAAACCGGAAAAAACATAGAGCACTTCAAGTATCTCATTGATTGTCAACATCATTCGTTGCCTGGTTGGTTGTGGCAATACTTAACCCCTTAATGAGTTCAATAGGACCGTGGATAGCCATAACAATTCACACCGATGATCATTGTCCTTCGTTGCCTCAACAATTGTGGCCATGGATGGTAGCCTATACCGCGCCAAGCACATAACAAATGATAGCGATTATCAACACCCTTCGTTGCCTTAACGGTTGTGGCAATGGCTGCTTACTCACATCGTGCAGAGCACCTAACATTTCTCAACAATTTTCATATTCCTTCGTTGCCTCCTTGGTTTTGTGACAATGGGTGGTAGCCTACACCGTGCCAGGCACATAACAATTTTCAACAGTTATCATGATCCTTTATGGCATCGTTGGTTGTGGCAACGGGTGCCAACCTACACCATACAGAGCAGGTCAGGCTCGTCAGCGAGTATCAGAATATTTCGTTGCCTCTTTAATTTTGTGGCAATGGGTGGTAGCCTACACCGTGCCAAGCACATCATTCAACACTTATCATAATCCTTCGGAGCCTCTTTCGTTGTGGCAGTGGTTGACAACGAACACCATACATGGCAGGTAACGCTCGCCAACGTTTACCAAAATTAATTGCCCCTTTCATTTTGGGCAATGGGTGCCAACCTACACCGCTAAGGTTGTTCATCACCTTTCCCTGTGCATAACATTCACAGTGACGTAACGCTTCGTTTACTCATAATTCCATAATCCTTCGTTGCTTCATTGGTTTTCGCAATGACTTCTACCCCACACTGTGCAGGATGTTCATCTCTGTTGCGTACGGGCATACTGGAGGCATCACTCACAACGCACTTGCTATTTTTCGAGCGGGACTATGCCCCACAGCTACCCGTGTCTATGAAATTGCAAAGTGCGTTCCACTCCTGCAGAGCCCCAACCCAACTTTTGTTAGTTTCGACATCAATCACAACCGTTCACACGACCCAAAACCAAAATGTAGACATAGAGGCCTTACTTTCTACAATTGGCCTCTTGAAACCAAATGTTGGACATAGAGACCTTACTTTCTACAATTTGCCCCCTCCACGACATAGTAATTAAACGGTAACCTCTCCGTCACCCCCACTCCTCAAAAGAGACGATCCCTCCCTCCCTCCCTCCCTCCCTCCCTCTCTCTCTTTCTCTCTCTCTCTCTCTCTCTCTCTCTCTCTCTCTCTCTCTCTCTCTCTCTCTCTCTCTCTCTCTCTCTCTCTCTCTCTCTCTCTCTCTCTCTCTCTATCGCTCGCTACCCCCCCCTCTGTGTGTGTGTGTGTGTGTGTAAATGTGTGTGTGTGTGTGTGTGTGTGTGTGTGTGTGTGTGTGTGTGTGTGTGTGTGTGTGTGTGTGTGTGTGTGTGTGTGTGTGTGTGTGTGTGTGTGTTTGTTTGTTGTTGGGGGGGGGGGGGGCTTTTGTTTTGTGGGTATGGAGTCCCCAAATCAATAACTGCCTGGCGGTATTACTTCTCATCACAGAGCTCGGTTTCCACCACCAATCTCCACATGTGGGAGGCCCCCTCCATATTCCGTCCAGCCCCCAGAACTTGATGCTCACAAGAAAGGAGGTCAGAGATGACTGCTTAAGTAACCAAATCCTCATTAAGATTACCGTTATGTAGCATTCGCCATTCATGAAACACGGCTGGAAATCGGTCCAGAGGCTGGTGGAGTCGGAGGCGCAGCCCGCCCACCCTCTCAAGGCTGCAATAGATGCATTTAATGGGCTGTAGTTGTACGACTCAAAGCTACCCAAGCAATCTGAGCCAGCTGAGAGGTCTGGCCCCCCCGTTGGTGGCCTCGCGTTCTGAAGGCCGTCCAGACTGCTCATCTCAGCGTTGAAGTCAATGTGAAAGGCTCTCAAGCATCTCAGGCCGGACAGGGAGGCCATGTTCTGAAAGCCGACGAAGCTCACGTACAGTTTGTCGACGCGGCCTATGTTGACGAGGCCAGGGAGGGCCGTCAGCTGGGTCCCGTATAAATTGAGCTCATAAACCTGTGCGGCCAACAAGTCTTGTGGGGTTGCTTCATTGAGTACCCGCATGAGGTTTGCTTGTTTGGGAGTCTCTCTCTCTCTCTCTCTCTCTCTCTCTCTCTCTCTCTCTCTCTCTCTCTCTCTCTCTCTCTCTCTCTCTCTCTCTCTCTCTCTCTCTCTCTCTGTGTGTGTGTGTGTGTGTGTGTGTGTGTGTGTGTGTCTGTGTGTGTGTGTGTGTGTGTGTGTGTGTGTGTGTGTGTGGGGGGGGGGGGGGAACACAGGGTCGACTAAGATGTAAAGGAAACCAGACTTGACAACGACCAGCAAGCCCCGAATTGCAGGGAGAGATGCAGGCAGGGTTCGCCTTCGTCAGACTCCTCTGAACGTCAGAAGGGGGATCTCAGGAGGTGAGGAACGTGCCTCCATGCACTTCAGAGGGCACAGGCAGGGCTCACCCATGTCAGACTCCTGAAGAAGTCAGGAGCTATGGAGGGGACACGGGGTGGACCCGGGTACCACTGGTCCACACTTATTCTTAATCGGTAAACGTATGCCAGAGCTCCCAGGCCAAGAGTGTCCAAATGCCTCTGCATGTCGGGCATCACGTACGGAGGTTCCGGATGTGGAACGTCCCAGAAGGTAATGTACAGCTGGCTTAGTAAGCTCCTGCACGTGCGCGTGCCGTAGATCGGGCCCGTGCACGGAATCGGATCGGAGGAATTGTAGTTGAACCTCCAGCTGCACGTCCCGTCTGAGTTGCCCCAGACTTCGATTGTGTCGTCCGCCGACCCACACGCTGCAACCCGACGGTTTCAATGATGTCAGATGCAGTGTGAGCCCACACATCCTCCACCATGCCATCAAATGTAGGTCACTGTCAATACCTTATCTGTGAAGGTCGCACGCACACACACACACACATACACACACACACACACACACACACACACACACACACACACACACACACACACACACACACACACACACACACACACACACACGCGCGCGCGCGCGCGCACGCGCACACCTGCATGCACGCACGCACGCACATGCACACGCACCCATACACACAAAGAACAATAATCTTGTATGTCTGTTCTAAAGGGTCAAATGTCGAAAAAATGACATCTGCAGCCAACGGTTGCCTGCCGTGCATGCAAAAAACAAAGGCTCAAGCCAATTCTCAAGCACCAGACAACAAACACAAATCACTTCCTAATCCCCTGCTTGAGTTGATCAGCAGGTTACAAGATGTTGGAGGAGATCCCTTGGGTGTACCAGCTCGCAGGATTGTCTCACACCAGAAACCAAATCCGGCATATCATGGGTGCTCATTCCCGATTACCATCTAGAAGGAAAGCACTCCAAAATTTCCCAAACTGTCCCAGATTATCCAAAACTTCCCAAATTATTGGCGCACATGTCTAGAGGACATTATAATCCACGACATGCAACAGTTTCCGGGTCAAAGGGGAACGGTTCACTCTGCGTCCCCACCGGGGGGGGGGGGAAGAGGGGCGGGAAGGGGAGGAGGGCATAATGGGCTGTTGGTTTTCTGCAGCTGGTAGACTGCAAGCCTTCCCAAAGACATCGGCGGGGCAAGTCCTGATAGTCGCTCAAATCAGAATTGAATACAAGACAAGAGAAATTGAGGATGTCCGAGTGTCTGTAAGATGATAGGACTTACAGAAGGCATCCGGCACGAAGGAGTCCGAGGAGCAGCTTGATGAAAGCGGGGCGGGAGGCGGAGGGCGAGCTAGGGGCGGCGATGGGGGTGGGGGAGGCGGCGGGCGAGCAGTGGGTGGTGGGCGGGGTGGGGGGGAGCGTGATGGTGGAGGTCGGAAAGGAGGAGGACCCCTGGACGGCAGCGGGGGAGACGGCTTGGGTGGGGGTGGCCGTGGAAAAGGAGGTGAAGGAGGTCTTGGAGGGGAAGGTGGCGATGGACTTGGGGGAAGAGGCGGACTTGGAGGTGGAGGTGACGGTGGACTTGGAGGGGGAGGTGGAGATGGACTCGGAGGCGGAGGGAGCGGGGGACTTGGGGAGGGAGGCGGAGGTGGGCTTGGACGTGGTGGCGGACTTGGACGGGGTCGTGGAGGAGGGTTTGGACGCGGAGGGGGACGTGGAGGAGGTCGTGGAGGTGGATTTGGAGGGGGACGAAGACTTGGGGGGAATGGAGGAGGTGGGGATAGACGGGGTGGTGGAGGTGGACTTGGAGGGGGAGGTGGAGGCAGGCTTGGGGGTGGAGGTGGGGGACTCGTGTCAAAGCATGCGCCTACCGGGTACCTCAGGATGGGCGGGGTGAAGGTCTTGCCCTCACCGCAACAGCTGCGGTACCCCAGGTCTGAGCTTGCATCAGCCCCAGGGAAGTTGGTTCCGTAACAATAGTAGAAGCAGTTTGAGCTGGCAGGGTCCAAGTAAATACCGATAGATTTATTCTGGCATATAATAGGGCTAGCTGCAGTTGCCTGGGCCTTTAGGTATGCGGTTCCAAGAGGGCTGCTTTCAGGGTTGGATGCAAGTCCCCCTGCTGAGGTTTCTGCAGGTAGAAGCATCGGGAAACCTCCCGGAAACTGCCCAGCGGCTTGATACACAGCTATGACGCTGAAGATTCCCATCAGCAACGGTGTGAATCTGCAAGGACAAAAGCCAACTGTAAAGGACAGCTGCAGGATTGCAGAACTTCCTATATTGCAGTGCCCAGAAAGCCTGTTGCTTGTTATAATCGAGTCATCATGGAACTACAATTGGTGATAACAATTTGATGAAGAAACAGATGTCGCGTCAGGGGGCTACACTGGGGATTCCATGCCTCACTGGGGGGGTCCGGTTGAGTTGCCAATCGAAAGGAAAGGATTGTCAGAAACTTTTGTGATTCATCTGTGACATTCTCAAAGTGTGAGAGTTCACATACCTGTCCATAATGTAGACCCTGTCCCGACCTGTCAGCAAATTCGAGCTCCTGCCTGTCCCAAGTTCTACTTCTTGGCTTAATGTTCAGATAGTAATGAATTCCTAATATAATTTCAATGGCTTGGCTTGGCTGGGGGCAAAGGCCTCTGGGCAATCAGCCTTTCGAAGGCACAACCGGTCGCGTTGTCCCGGTCTTCTGCCGAGCTGCTGCAATATACCCCTTGAATTAAGATCTGAATTCAAGCAAGTTATATGACCCAAGATGTTCCCTTCCAGCACATGGGTGACTTTTGAGATATCCGTCAAACCTACTACGAACGTACTGAGCCAGTCAACAAGTACGTTACCACTGCTAATACAACAGCAGCAGCACCTATTGCTGAACTGTCAAGATTTTAAATTTTTCGTGCTTCCGTTTTGTGGGAGTCAGCGCTGAGCAAGCTATCCTTCGAGACGCCTCGACGCTGTCAATGCTCGATTCAAAACATCTACCGCGGCAGCCTTGGCGCCCAACTTTCGGCCCCTGTCAAAACAGACCGCGTCGCAAGGACTTACCCCTATCCTATGTCTGCTGGAACTGGAAGCTCATGCAGTAGTATACACGTAAGGCAGATTCAGTAATAGTGCATGACCAGCGCTAGATGCAAGCAGACCTTTTACACAGCAGGCATGGTAGACGCCTCAACTACAGTGACACGTCTAGCAAACCTACGGCAAACCTACCTTCAAAGACCAACCACAAGCCCAACTTCGCACTCCGAGACATGTCACTGCCCAGACACATCTAGCAGACATCAAGGATGAGCGCTCGACCAACCGCTTACAGACCTTCGCTCAGCAAGCATACCAGATCTGTCACAGCACTGACACGTCTGGCAGACATCACTGACGGACCACAAGCAGACCCTCACGCACTGAGCATACCAGACGTGTCTCTGGCATACCTCCCAGACTAAAAATGCTCCTATTTGCGGGTGCTCCGATGAAATGATCAATGCAACTGCTATCGCGTAAAAGAAGGAGAAGCGTCCAGCCACTAGAGGCTAATGAGCACTTACGCTACGAATGCGATTACAAGATTATCTCTACATCCCGTACATGCTGACAATTACATTGTATAGACGGGCACAGGCAACCATGGGAACAGGCATCCGTTCTCTGTGAGTTCACTTGGGAGAAATGTAGCGGCTGAGATGGTCACGTGCTCGTTGGGAAGCATACAGGTAGGAGAAAGTGCAGTCGTTGGAAAAAGATCGCAAGCTCGTCTGGGATTATACATGCAATTCAGCGCATTCTGATTTCATTAGTAACAGATATGTGCTACATAGCTATCGAGGGTATCACTAGTACAAGGTAGTCCAATCGACAGTTGCACTATTACAAGGTATGTACTGTCCACTAGTACAAGGTACTATACTGTCCGATAATACAAAAATTTTAACTACCATTTTTTCGCTGATGATGCATGTGATGGATGGCTTTCCTCGTGATAAATCATAAAGAGACCACAGAATCAATAGAAATGTGTCAAGCTTGAGGTTCAAGCCGCGTGATGCGAGCAATGTGCACACGTGTATGTGGCTCGTGCCTTATATGCATTCAGTGTACATGCTTGCAATATATATGTAACATTGTTCCCAATTCCCTATTTCTATACGGTGTGTACCGGTAACGTGGGCGGGACAAGCAGCAGGGTATCAACAAACGTGGCGCCGCACACAATCCTAAACAAGGGTCACTGATTTGAACCTGTAGAGCAATCAGAGTACAAATTCTCTCGAAGCCTCTACACGACGTCATCGACATCCGGGCATCTGTAGCATGATGTTGCTACCAAACGAATGCCTCAGCTATCGACATTGATTCTCGTTCTTGAGCGTAGTTGCGTGTTTGGGCCCCGGGGGACCCACACAGCTGGGTCCCTTGGGACTCTCGAGAGCTCCTTGTCTAACCGTGAGAACTATTGAGTCATGGCGACCCTAAGCACTTCACAGGGGTTCACTTTTGGGTCTGTCCCAGCCCGCCTAGATGTGTTTGTAGAGGAATGAAATAATCAGTCTGTCAGTGCATGCGATGAGATGCCGCTTCCTACTCAGAATTCCAGGTCTGACAGGATGCATATATATCATTAGATACACAGCGAGTCTGACACATCACGTCATCTGTTGGGAAAGATTACGTGTTACAGCTTCCCCAAACAATCATGAGCCTCGCTGAACTTTTCCAAGTAAATCTGAATTGGTCATGACATCTGAACTTTTCCAAGTAAACCTGTAACAGACGCTCTTTGAACATGCAGGAGAAGCAGCATGGTGTACGACCTTAGAGCCCTGTTTAGATGCGTTTCATTCGGCATGTTGAGAACATTATAATTAGCCATCTAGTAACCTTCATAACTTAGCTATCCAAATGTAAGTCTAGCTTGCAAGTCCAATTGGGTCGCACATCGTGCTACGACTTTTAGAAACTTATTCTCTGTAGAGCCCCTAGCCATAAATGTTGCAATTACAATTGTAATTGCAAGCTTGCAAGCTATTATATACGGATATAAGGCAGTGTATCCTATCAAACCGAATCATTTCAGGATGAAGCCGAAGCCTACAACAGGCAGCTTCTAAATCGTCCTCGGTTCCTCGCCAAGAGCCACCATATGACGTCGGCTTCCTCAGAAGGTGCTGTTTTTCTTTGGAGCTATGAAATATGTCCAATCACAAGGCAATTGCCTCTGCCTTTTCATATCAGCATAGGCACGTGCAGTCAATTGATTAGGGTTTAGGTTAATTATACATATCCCGCGCCACATGCATGTTGCAATATTACTAATACACTTCCAAGTATACTTGTAACATGTGGCGCAGGATATTCTTTACATTCGGAAAAGGCATTCTGTTATCACGGTCGGCTGAAAATACGTATGTTCAGCCGACTTCCAGAGATTGTTGTATATGCAACGGGAAAGGTCTGGTGATTGCAAAGGAAGGAAGGAAGGAAGGAAATATTTATTAATATTGCGAAGGGTCCCTCATCAGTGAGTGATTGATCAATCGAAGGCGCACCTCATGAGCGATTGATCAATCGAAGGCGCACCTCCTTTCAGACCAGCTGAGGACCGGAGCATGCCACATGCATTATGTGTTCTGACATGCCACCTCCTGTAACATTTCAATTACCTGTGTGTACAGCATACAAAATGAACCGTACCTCAATTTGTCCCTTACAGAGCCCACCTATGCTCTGACTGTTCAACACAGCAGATGCAGACATATGGCAAAAAACCCCCTGCTCCTGGGTCCCGGGGCTAAAGAGAATGTGCCCCATGAGGACAAGGAGTGAAGGTGCCAAACGGCACTTCGTGCATAGAGCATATGAGTGATGCTTCTCGAACGTTTAAACTGGCAACTTCAACTAGGGCAAGTTTGCAGTCCGTGATTTGCCACTGCCGGAATTGTCCGGATTAAAAAGGTAAGAACTTGCGCCGAAAAACCACGCAAGTTTGTCCTCATTGGGGTTCCCATTTAGATACCCAAAGAGCTCTAGAGACCCAACGAGGACAAATACGTTAACGAACACTAAACACCCTACTGCTGTGTAAACCCAAAAGATTCTAAAGACCCAAAAGGCTCTGGAGATCCGAGGAAAGTAGAGACTCAAAAGAATCGAGAGACCCACAAGGAAACTAAAGACCCAACAGATTCTAGAGATCCAATTTGGATCTTTTAAAAGCTTCATATCTGTACCGGAGCAGATGCAAATCTCATACTTGCAAGTCAACCCAGCATTCCATTGCACAAGCACTTGTACAATCTACGCATCCACTGCCCACACATAGGAGTGCAGCTTCTGATTTCTGAGTACACGGACACATGGTAAAGGTTACTGACAGCGTATTCTGAATGGAACGTGGAAAGTTGATGCAACTTTTTGGAAAATTTCTAGAAGGCCTTCGAAGTCTCCCGACTTCAGCTGAGCCCAAACAACGTCGATGAGACGTACTGTGGTGGGAAGCGGCCCACATTGATCTTGCACACAGCTTGAGTTTGGCAAAACAAATGCCACACAGAGAGCAAAAAGCAAGTCATACTTGAACATAATGTTTCTTGATTGGCTTGTTGATCGTGGCAAGATCAGCCTTTGCAACTACATCGGGCAGATTTCCTATCACCACTTCCTTTACTTTGCCGAGGGACACCACGAACAAACGAGTCTCTTGAGTTCTCCAACATTTCCTTGTCAAAACTTCTCTTGTTTAGCCACAGTCGAAGAGGTGCTAACGTTTTACTACTCAAAACTTCCGTTGGCGAGCCGCTGTCGAAGAGCGCTAACAAGTGCCACTATCAATGAGTGAACATAGCGAGTTCCAATCCTGCACACGTCCAAACCCATCTTGTTTGGACCTTCTTTGTTGGGATGTTGGCCCCACATATTCCCGGGGCATAGTACAGAAGATGAACAAGCTTGGTTGAAGACCTCCATTCCAAAATATATATTTGATGCTAAGATTTAAGTGAAGCAGACACGTTGCTTGAACACCTGCATTTTCTTTTCGAAAATGAAATTTCGAAAAGGACATAGCCAGGAAGAAGTAACCATTGGGTGAAGTTAGTCAGCTGAGAAGCACACCAAGTCATCACGACGGGTTATGTGTAACATGTACTAATTCGTCTGTGGAACGATACCCTAGCTGAGGCATCTTCCAGGTTTCAGAGGTCATGACATTGTCCCACGTCAGCTCTGCCCCAACAAGGTAACGATGCGCTGATGTGTTGTACAGTCTCTCTCTCTCTCTCTCTCTCTCTCTCTCTCTCTCTCTCTCTCTCTCTCTCTCTCTCTCTCTCTCTCTCTCTCTCTCTCTCTCTCTCTCTCTCTCTCTCTCTGTGTGTGTGTGTGTGTGTGTGTGTGTGTGTGTGTGTGTGTGTGTGTGTGTGTGTGTGTGTGTGTGTGTGTGTGTGTGTGTGTGGTCGCGTGCGCGCTCGTGGTGAAGCCAATATCCTCCTCCTCCTCCTCCTCCTCCTCCTCCTCCTCTTCTTCTTCTTTTTCCAACTTAAGTGCATGGCTTCTTTGTTTCTGTACATGTAGCTCTTCCAACAAAGACTGCAAAGTGAGGACAAGGGAGGATCCAATTCACATCTTTCCTCTAGCCCCAGTCTGGTCACCAGGACACCATCGCTCGACAGGACATCGCCCCACCGCCAGACACCAGGACACCGCCCCCCGAAAGAACACAAGGACAGCAGGACACCACCCCATCACAGGACACCAGGACACCACCCCACGCCAGGACACCGGCCCTCGGGACACCAGCCCTCGGCAGGACACTAGGACACCGGCCCACGAAACACCACAAAGGATACCAGGCCCCCAAGGCAAGAAGGGAGCGCTCACGAGAACTTGGCAATCCCCGCTGTAGAAACAAATGGGGCCGGTCCAGAGGCTGCCGGAGTTGGAGGTGCAGCCCGCAAAGCCTTTCAAGGGAGCGAGCGAGACCCCACTCGGGATGCCGTTGTACGATGCCAAGCCTCCGCTACACTCGGAGTCGGGATCCCCCGGTCCCGTGGGAGGCGCCCGTGCGTTCTGCAGACCGTCGAGGCTGCTCAAGTCAGGGTTCCAGCTAAAGCTCAGCCCCCTCAAGCACGTCAGGCCCGCCAGGGAGGCCATGTTTTGGAAGCCGGAGCTGATGCTCAGAAAGTCAATCCGCTTGACGTTCACCAGGCCGGGAAGGGCAGTGATTTCCTGATGGTACCCCTGGATTTGCAGCGACCCGACCTGCGCGCGCAAGCCACGACCAGGTTGTGGAGCTGGTTTTGCATCCACGTGTGGGACTGTGCATGAAAGATATTCCTGATAGAATTGATTGACAGATTTTGTTGATGGAATTGATCTATTTCTTTTTGTGTTGGGGGCAAGGGGGGGGGGGGGGGTTGGCTCCTAGAAGGAACAATGAACGCGTAGAAGTGCCCACAAGGAAAAATGAACACATTGGGGGGGGGGGGGGAAGAACTCTGGAACGGTGAGCTGCATTGCATGAACATTCTTCGACAAACAAAGGAAAACAGGCGCCGTGGACACCTCGGATATGCATGCGACTGTTCCCGCGTCATGAAGCTCAAAGCTCAAGCGTTGTTACATGACAGGGCTCCCCCATGTGTGAGATCTCAGGATGCCAGGTGGTGATGACAGTGGGGGGGGGGGTGGGGGGAAGGGAGGAGGGGGATTGTCAGAAGGTGAGGGATGTGCCTCCATGATTTCCAGAGGGCACAGGCAGGGCTCACCCACGTGACAGTTCTCAGGAAGTCAGGAAGAATGGGGGGGGGGGGGGAGGTTCAGGAGTGAAGGACACGATTCTATGAGTTCCTGAGGGCACAGGCAGGGCTCACACCCGTGAGAGTTCTCAGGAAGCCAGGTGGCTGGGGGCGGGGTGGGGGGGGGGGGGTTGTCAGGAAGTGAGGGATATTCCTTCATGACTTCCAGCGGGCACAGGCAGGGCTCACCCACAGGCATGGTCCTCAAGAAGTCAGGAGGGGGCGTGTCAGAAGGTGAGGGATATGCCTCCATGCATTCCAGAGTGGCACAGGCAGGGCTCACCCCCGTCAGAGTTCTCAGGAAGACAGGGGGGAGGTTGTCAGACAGTGAGGGACCTGCCTCAAATTACTTCAGTTGGAACAAGCAGGGCTCACCCGCGTCAGTGTCCTCAAAAAGTCGGGCGCTATCGAGGGCACGTTGCCCATATCCACCAAGATCTGTAACTTGTTGATGTACGTCAGAGCTCCCAAGCCGAGACTGTCCAAGCTCTTCTGCACATTGGGCACATAGGAAGCGGGATTCTCAAACGTAAAGGGGTCGTGGAAGAATATAATGAGGCTACCAAGCAGGCTCCTGCATGTGCGCCCTCCATACAAGGGGCTGGAGCAGGTTGCTGAATCGAAGGACCCGGATACGCTGCAGCTCCCGTCTCCGTTGTCATGAACGTAGATCATATCAGAGGACTCTCCGCAAGCTGCAAACCAACAAAATCGACGTGAAAATAAAATCAGGTGTAAGACTGATATGGGACTCCGACAATCCGCCAAAGTTAGTGTGGAAATTGAGTAAAATACAGTGTTAAATGCAAACATGAATCATCTACTCAATTATCTACAATGATTTGTTTATTGGCAAACCAAAAGAATTGTGAAACTCTCAACAGCAGATATAAGCGATTTGGGTTGCCCTGCTACAGACAAAGACATCAACAGTCCACTTTGGCACCCCGCTACAGACAAAGACATCAACAGTCCACTTTGGCACCCCGCTTAAAGTTTGTGTGGTTTCTGGCCCTGCCCAGCCAGTAAAACCAGCTCAGACAAGAAAGGTTCGTGGGGTGGGTCGGGTAGCTAATTGCTCCCATTTTTTCCAGACTGCATATTTCTCGGGGGACAGCTGCGGTACGTGGGGGCCCCCATTTCCCGAGTTTGGAAGAAGCATTGTTCCTAGTGTGGACACAACATTGTCCCAAGTCTGTGGAAGATGTAGATCATGGGTAGCAGCCGAGGGCCCATTTCCCGAGTTCAGAAGAGGAATCGTTCTAAGTGTGGAAGAAACGTGGTCCCCAGTCTGGAAAAGGCGGGGTCGCCAGACCAGAAGAAACGTTGTCTTCCGGTCCGGAAGAAACATTGTTCCCAGTCCGGAAGAAACATTTTCCCCAGTCCGGAAGATACATTGTTCCCAGTCCTGACGAACATTGTTCCCTAGTCCGGAAGAAACATTGTTCCCAGCCCTGAAGAAACATTGTTTTCCAGCTCGGAAGAAACATTGTTCCAAGTCTGGAAACATGCATGGTTTTGACCAGTCTGTAAGACACCTAGTACATAAGGAAAGAGAGAGCAAGGCTGTCCGAGCGTGTGAAATAAGCAAGGACTCACTGAAGTTATCTGGCACAAACGAGTCGTTGGAGCAGCTCGGCGAAATGGGCGTTGGAGGTGGTGGACGAGGTGATGGTGGGGGGCGAGGTGCCGGAGGTGGTGGGCGAGCAAGGGGCGGTGGCCTGGGTGGGGGAGATAGGGCCGAGCGCACTGGTGGCGGTCGGGGAGGAGGAGGAACCGCTGGCGGGGGAGATGGCTTCACTGGCGGTGGCCGTGGAAAAGGAGGTGAAGGAGGACTTGGAGGAGGAGGTGGAGATGGACTTGCGGGAAGAGGCGGACGTGGAGGCGGAGGTGAAGGGGGACTTGGAGGGGGAGGTGGAGATGGACTTGGAGGAGGAGGCGGTGGGGGACTTGGAGGAGGAGGCGAAGGTGGACTTGGACGCGGAGGCGGATTTGGAGGGGGTCGTGGAGGAGGATTTCGACGTGGAGGGGGTCGTGGAGGTGGGCTTGGAGGAGGACGCGGAGGTGGACTTGGAGGGGGAGGCGGACGTGGACTTGGAGGGGGAGGCGGAGGTGGCGGTGGACTTGGAGGGGGAGGCGGAGGTGGCGGCGGAGGTGGACTTGGCGGGGATGGTGGAGGTGGGCTTGGAGGGGGAGGTGGAGGAGGCGTATCGAAGCAGGCCCCCACTGGGTACCTCAGGACGGGTGGGGTGTAGGTCTTGCCCTCACCGCAACAGCTGCGGTATCCCAGGTCTGAGCTTGCATCAGCCCCTGGGAAGGTGGTTCCGTAACAATAATAGAAGCAGTTTGAGCTAGCAGGGTCCACATAGATACCTATGGTTTTATCCAAGCATATGATGGGGCTAGCTTCAGAGACTGCCTCTGAAGCTGGGTCTGAGAATTCAAGCGGGGTTGATGCAGGTTCAAAAGCATGGGTTTCTGCAGGTAGAAGTACTGGCACATCTTCTGGCAACTGGCCAGTGGCTTGATTTACGGCAATGATGCTGAAGATTCCGATCAGCGACGGTGTAACCCTGTGTGCACATAACCGTACCTTTAGTGACATCTGCAAAATTGTACGATTTTCATCGTGCGTTCCCCCCTCCCCCAAAAAAAGGTAACACGGTCGCCGACTGTTCCAGAGATATCACATAATTTGTAGTTCTGTCATCAAGACATCATGACATGCCATTCGGTAGGATTCCAAGCCACTGCGACTAACAGATCCAAGTGAGGACGCAAATTTGCACGATGATATTCCCGTTGACAAGCACAACAGGTTCAATGTTTGACGACTCCACGTTTCGGATGTGCCATCCACAGTGCGCGAAACTTTGAATTACCTGTTCATGCTCACTTGCTGTTATGATTTCTGACCTGTTTGCTTCACAACCACTGGCTTTAACGATTGCCTGCAGGAGTTATCATGTTAAGTTTAGAGGGGCACAACCAGCGCAGAGGGGCGATCAATGAAGGGAAGAGCAATCGAGATGCATTGATCTTTTCCGAACCACTGAAAAATCCCTTTGGCAAATAATTCAAACGTTCAATTCAATGGTTCAGGCTTGAGCCCTCCCCTTGCAATGCAAGTGGGGAATTTTTGATATCCGTCAAGCAACAATTGGTAGCTGCGACACTCGCACTCAACAACGAAGAATGGAGCATCCACAGCTTGATGTGAACGATACTTCAAGTTCAAAGAACCGTCTGCCTGCTTCGTGGGATGCCGTGCTGTTCAAGCTGTCTGAGGGGGGCTGCGCTGGAAGCCCGGAAGCTTTCGAGGAACCATTCAAACTGTGAACCGCGGTCCGCGAACCGCGGCGGCTTGGCGGGTAGTGGCAAAATTTGCTTGGAAATCTAGATGAATTCGCCTAAATTATGATATTTCCGTGTACCTGAGAAGCTCCATTTTACCAAGCTGTATGTATCGCTGTACAGATAGGTATCCTATCATAGGATGCAACCAAATTTGCCAGACGTGATAAATAATCACTGATGATTGCCGAAAAACTCCACCAGGCCCACGATTCATAAGCAAACTGCCCTCCTCTGCTTCATGCCTTATCGAAGGGCAACTTACACAGGGCTCAGGATATCATGTACACTCTAGTTATCATCCGTATAGCTGTACGTACCGTATTCCGTATACATACATACCGTACATAAGGCCAAAATACAGCAATTTGCCAACCCTAATCCCGACATGCCTCGTGGCCTGGGATAAGATATACTTCGTCTTTGTAAGTTATATAGAAAGCGTATACGTTACCCTCCCCACATAGGAAGGGTGCATTGCTTACTGTGGGCTTTCATTAGGAGATCGTATACGAGCTACGTAGCTCAGAACCGACGTGAGTCAATTAATGGACAAACATTTGTCAAGTCGGCCACAAATAGAAACATCAGGTTCATGCACCGTTCCTACTGGACGTATACCAAATCCTGTTCCCCTTGCATAAGAGTATATTAATGAGTCACTTCATGTTCGAGGTCAATAAGTTGCAACTGACCCTTCCCTTGCTAGGGAGACCAAGCGGCTCAAGGAAAGGAAAGGAAAGGAATATTACATCTCTATTACAAGTACTTACAAGTACACTATAGTTAGTGAGCTTCGACTCTCCCAATAATTGTCGGACAACAATTTTCATTTAGAATAGGCACGCCGGGGGGGGGGGGGACCTAGGTTCAAAGGTGTGCTGACGGGTTTGCAAGCGACTTGAACAGAGAGAAGCAGAAGCCAAATAGGAAGGAAAAGGAAAAGGAAAAGGAAAAAGACATAAATTCTGGATAAAACACGCATGGGCATTAGGTATGGTACGTCACCGGACCCCCTTTTCCACATACATCTACAAGAGCGGAATCTTCATTCGAGGTCCTGCTTAGTTGGCGCCCCGTTCAAACGAAAAGCAGAATTCTGCATTTACCAAACTCAACAGCAGTGGATGGCCCGGGATTCCTGGAAACGCCCCCAGCAGGCGCCAATAATGTTCTTAGCACTAGTAGTACTCAGAACATCTTAGTCACTGTTACTAACAGTGACAAGGATCGGGTCCGAATCGGCTAGGTGCTCTGGTCGGATCCGTAGATTAGGGGTTCTTCTGGATAAGGCCTCGTGTCAAGTGTACTACGGAACGAATCTAGAACTACACAGTCAACCAAACGAAACTCTGTCCCGAATGTGTCTATAAAAGAGTGAAGCCTATTCTAACCGCACACTAAAAATCGGGCACGCGGGTACGCGGAATCTAGGGGTCCGAGACAAAAGGTGTTGTAGTAAAAAACACGAGGGGGAGAGGAAGGGAAAGAGGGAGGGAGGGAGGGAAGGGAAGGGGGGGAGAGAGGAGAGAGAGAGAGAGAGAGAGAGAGAGAGAGAGAGAGAGAGAGAGAGAGAGAGAGAGAGAGAGAGAGAGAGAGAGAGAGAGAGAGAGAGAGAGAGAGAGAGAGAGAGAGAGAGAGAGAGAGATATAGATGGGGGGCCGGGGGAGGGTAGAGGGAGGAAGGGATGGAGGGGGAAGAGAGAGAGGCGAGAGCCGAGAGGCGAGAGAGAGGAGTATCAAATATAAAGGGGGGGAAGAGAGAGTGAAAGAGAAGAGAAGAGAAGAGGGGCAAGTGAGAGGGGGAGGGAGAGAGAGAGAGAGGGGAAGAGGGAGGGAGGGGGGGAGAGAGAGAGAGTTAGAGAGTGAGAGAGAGAGAGAGAGAGAGAGAGAGAGAGAGAGAGAGAGAGAGAGAGAGAGAGAGAGAGAGGGGGGGGGGAGACAGAGTGTGGAAGAGAGGGGGGAAGGGGAGGGAGGGAGGGACACACACACACACACACACACACACACACACACCACACACACACACACACACACACACACACCCACACCGACCCACACATACACACACACACACACACACACACACACACACACACACACACCGACCCACACATACACACACACACACACACACACACACACACACACACACACACACCGGGTACCCCCACCAACCCCCTCCCCCCACACACACACGCACGCACACACACACACACACACACACACACACACACACCACACACACACACACACACACACACACACACACACACACACACACACACACCCACACACACCCTTAACTCATATTAAAAGGCAAGAGATTAACCACACAAAACAACCAACGTAAAATAGCAACCAAAAGCATAACAAAAAGATATTAAACAACGTAACGATAAGAGAAAACAAAAGGAAGAACCACAAGGGAGGAAAATACAGAAGCAACTCTGCCCCGGCCAAGGAGCCTGTCTATCGATTTATTGTGAGGTGGATGAAAAGTACCTGTGACCCATCCCTGAATATTTGCAATGTATATTCGTATTGCTGTTTACTTTGGTTTGTACATGTCTGACATATGTGGATTTTGTGGTTCATACATAATGCCAAAAGCTAGTTTGACTGACACCTACATTCGTATGCATATGAATGCAGAAAGATGGTACTGCCATGACACATAAACACACTCATGACCTTCATACACGTACACGGGATTCTACTTCAGACACTGATCACATCTGCAATCAGAAATCTCACCCAAACCTACAGACACAGGTACGGTGGGGACCCCATGGGCATGTTACAATAACAGTTCTCACTACTAAAACAGTGTACCCACTATTATCCTAGTGCAATAACTCACATGTTGGGAAACACCAACTTCACTCCTATACGTCCGTCTCCGTCTCCATGAACATCCTTAGATTGTTGGGATGCTGTGGATCCAGCCGGATGTCGGGCTCGCCCACAACACACCAGGAACCTATTGTAGGCACAATATTAGTCTGTCTGCTTTTCCTCAAGGGCTTGGTTATGCTGGGTGGAGACAAAGAAACTTAGAGTATGTATGGGGGCCACGGGCTACATTGGTGGTGCTTAATTAAGCATGCTCACATAATCTCTTCTCCGCGTGTGCCGGGTCATGCACACTTTACCCTTTTTCTATGTACTACGGCAAGTGGTACCAGGATGTAGCGTAGCTCAAGGGCGTGTCCCTAGCTAGTCGGCAGCATCAAGGACACATAATGCAACAGATTTCCGTGCAAGCATTATGAAGTGTCTCAGCCTCAAGAATCTTACCCTTCTGAACCTTTAATTGCTCTACTTTCACACCAATGCTTTCTTAGCATTACCGGAATCCAGAAGAAGAAGAAGAAGTCCCTGGCCAGGAGCGCCGTCGTGCATTCCTCCAACTCCACGCGTGGGACGAGGGTCGCGATCTCTACATCGACATCGTGGGCTCTTCCCCACTCACCGGTACTGTGGCCACCATGCAGCACTTCGTGCCGGGTTGGGCTGCCGCGCGCGCCGGTCAAGACAAGCAAACCCTCTATGCTGTCTTGCTGTCGCGTCAGTAACCGCCTGTGGCCTTCCAAGCCTTCTCTTTTGAAGCATTTGGAGGTTTGCATACTGATGCGCTGGCCTTGTTGCAGAGGCTCCAGGGGCTTTTGAACCATGCCATCATTGCTCAAGAAGATGTGGAGGGATGTTTTGTTATTCGACGGGTGGGTTTCATTATTGCGGCCGCTGTGGGTCTCCAGCTGGCCACTTGCCGGGTTTGACTCATAGCTTGAAACATTTGGGTTCAAGCCCTTGAACATTGGGCTGGTCTTTTTTACCCCCCTCTTGTAGAATAAGAAGAAGTTACATCTGTCCAGCCACTAGGGCATGATGAGATGTCCACAATACACGCACAAGCTCTAACTATGAAGAACGTGCCACAAGAGGTGGCCATGAATATCAAAAACAGAAGTCTTGTGAGGCAGTCAAATTTAAAGTATTGCCGAAATTTCCAACTTTAAAGTATTGCCGAGCGCTCGATATCGCTCTTGCTTGCTAGCACGTATATCGATGTGGCACCGATGTGGCCATATGGATGCAACGATGTATCCTAGAGGATAGCTATTTGTACATGTACATGACATACTTCAAACTAGAAATCCCCCTTATCTGGGATGGTTCAAGGCATGCCGACATCACGCGTCCAGCAAGCCAAACCACTGAAGCTCCAGCGACAGATCTCCATGGCTCACGCCCTCCAATGTGAAGGTGTTTTTCATTCTGCGTTGGCGAAGCACATCTCTTAGCGGTATCTTCACGCCGCCCCGATAGCTGTTGAAGAGTTTGAAATCCCAAATCTCTATGCTGATTTCCGCATTGGAATGCCGACCCAGCTCTTCTTCGCCTGCAAACCTCGCGAGATTTTGACGATCAAGAGGAATAACTTGTCAATGCCATGTCTAACACAGAATATCCATTGCAATGCTATGTGACCATCTTCCTACCAGGGTCCAACATATGTCAAACCAGGAACGCCATAACGTAAGTACGCTATCTATCACGGCTGATCAACAGTGAAATCTTATGAAATAATAATTTCATGAAATGTTGACGAAAGTTCATGAGCATAGAAATTTTACTTTCAGCCACATTCGAAAGAATTCTCCTCACCCGGATTCAACACTCTTCCTAAGGTTTGCTCCTCAATACAAACTTCTGCTTGCAAGATACGTGGTTTGCGGTTAGGAAATGCATATGCTTCACAATTTAATCGGTTAACTATCTAGATGTATATCCCGCTAGTGATACATATACATCTAGAGAAACTCCCTCATTTCATATCCCACTAGTACCAAAGCTGGTGGTGAGCAAACGTTTTAGCTTAAAAAGCAAGGCAGTTTCGACCTTGTTAAGTCTATACACAATCTCTTCTCCGCGATTACTTCTTATGTGTCCCGTTGTTTCAATACAGTTGGTTGCCCCAAAGTGCAGCCAACAGAGTAGACACAGCTAAACAGTCCGGCAAGGACCTTGTGCGCATGCTATTGTTTCATGAAGCATCGGGACAGGAAGCAGGCGCATGCTTTCGTGTGCGTCCAGCAGAGCACTGCATCACGTTCAAATCTGCAGATATGTACAACTGCAAATGTGTGTACAACTTCCAGATCCCAAAACGTGTTGTACCAAAAACGGGGGAACTTCACTGGCAAGCAGAAAAAAGAATGTAAAACTCTTGTTTCAAGAACCCGGGCATGCAACCGTGAAAACCCACCGAGGATGAACTCCAAGCGGTCTGAGAACACGGGGCTCGAACCCTTTGCCGCCACGCTCTTTTTCTTCTGGCCGCAAACGTTGACGACGACTGTCGCAGTCGACTTCAGCAGACCCCCCTTCAAAAGCGGCTTGTGCACTAAGTTATCCGCTTTTCTGGGATACACCCAGAGTACCCCACCCTGGAGTAGCAATCCCCACAGCACACTTCATCTTCTTTTGTGTGGGTTGTGCTGGCAGTAATGGTACAAATAATATTACTAACACGACCTGTTGTACGTAAACCCTGAGCACTCAAATTTGGCACACCACAGCATGTTTGTCCCTCTCATGTTTGGCTGTGGTGGCATTTACTAAAATCGTGTGTTGAAGGAACCCAGAGGACTGCAACCTGTTGCACCACGTGCCACTACACGCACGTTTGACTCTGTGACTGTGTGTGTGTGCTATTTGATTGTGCGGGCAAGACTAATATGATATGTTGTACGTACGTCCAGAAAACTCCACCCTGGTACGTGCCCCACAGGACGGTTGACGCTCAGCTTCTTGGTAGAGCTCCCATTACTGATATTATCTGACAATTACCCCTTTAGGGTATCCGCATCATTACTCATCAGTCTATCGCAAAACTCAAACTAGGTGCATATCGGTATGGGTATCGGTATGGAATGCCGTACCGTCAAACTCAAATGTAACAACGTTATTGACACAGCTAGCCGGGCTACACCACTGATTCTTGCAGAAATGCAGGCAGCCACGTGCTACGTTTGTGTATTGATGTTCATCACTGATGCAAGTCTTGTATAATATTAAACGTGAAGAGAAAGCTGACTCACCACTGCATCTGGCTAAAACAAATAAGCATACGTATGTGGCTAAAACCAAAAAGTATACGTATGGTATATACGTGCGTGCAGGTTACGTTCAAGCATCAACAAATCATGTATACTAATGAATAATTACCAATTGAAGGTATCCAAACGGCCAACCACGTATCCTACACTAAGTGCTTTGTCAAGTCTATGTGCTCGCCAGCATGGACGTGCGCGTCCATTTTGACCTACAACGTAAACAGTGGGGTAAAAAGCATCACACTAAAAATATCACATCACCTCACGTCACGCCACATCAAGTCACGCTATGTTGGGTTACACAGGATCAGTGAGGCTCATGGTCAGTGGTCATATGAGACCACCATTCAAAAGCTAGAACGTTAGCTAACAGGCCCATCGGCTGGCCAGCCGATGTCAATCTACCACATGGCGGAAATAAGGGGCAGTGGGGACCTGGACAGAAACACTAAAACCGTTGTACTGCCTCGAGATCTTGTTATAGCAGTTTTACGAGAAAGCCTGTATTGAAAACTTGCTCATTCCACGTAAGACAAGAAGGAAGGAAGCAAGGTAGACGCTAGCAACAAAGGAATGAGAGGTGAACGAAAGAAATCCTTCGAAGGGAAGGAAGTAGGGAGGACAACAACATGTACATGTAGGAGGACGACGAGAACATAACCAGCCTATAAAGTTAAGTGATGCAGTTAAGTAGTATAACTAGTGAGTAGTAGGGAGAGATATCAACTGGAATGCCGTCGATGGCGGCCATTTCCAAGGTAGACTCCATGCAACCATATGGGGCGAACACCTAGGTCTAATGCACTACCGGGATAGTTGGGGAAAGTATTGCAAAGCGTTGGATGCTGGAAAGCGCTAGTACAGTAAGAAATCAAAGGACCCATGTGATCAGGAATCTCTTTCCACACCGGCATGCACTCGCAAGAACAGTATGCCTACAGCACAGCCCGGACATATGTGTCCACATGATGCACACGTGCGCAAGGTGCTAGGTCACGTGAGAATTGCATGATTGGTTTGTCAAAGATACCAGAATACCCGTAAGATGTCCAATGCAGAGTTATGTCCCGATCTTGGTCGCTTGGACTTGTCCAGAGCTTCCTTCAAATCTTGATCCTGGAACTTGTAGTAGTTCGCCTGCAAACACGGGATGCTTTGAAGTAGTTACAACCCCAAGCAAGTTGCCAGACTGCCAGAATTCGAAATTATCATTGAAATGGAGAATTCTCTAGTGATCTCTGATGAACCTACAACAAGAACTAATGGAGGCTTTTTAAGGCGTAGCAAAGCCCCCTATGATACAGCAATGTAAGCCATGACTGACCCTAAGCTCACCCAATCCACCCTAAATTTCATCATCATCATGCGCTTACCTTGATGTGTATCCGGCACTTCTTGCTGTGCGTCCCAGGTGCCCTTTCATACGCATGCTGCGCTTTCCCAACGAGACCGGCCCCAACGCGCTTTACTTTATCTGTCATACCCGCAGTCTGCCCCCCCCCCCCACCCACGCCCAACCCCATTAGCCACTGGATGATCTTATTAGGCTAAATTGCTTGAACCTCTTAGATTGCTTAAAGGCAAATTTTCTTGGCCACGAATGCAAGTTTATTCAAGCAAGCTCTTATGAAGTTACATTATAAGTCACTTGCCTTCCCGAAAACAGTAATGTATGTGATAGTGCCTTCTCAACAGCAAGTGCGGCCTCGAGGAAATCAGCATTTTGATTTAAATACGTATGATGGGCTCACGTATGTTTTACTTATTCTGTTATACCGCATGGAATCTTGACGTCAAGTGTGCCTTCAAGTAACCATCGCTGATATCATCGTACATGATGGGGTTACGGTACTCCACCCCTGTGATAATATCACTGATAGCTCATGGTGTCATGACGTCAAGTGTGCCTAGGCCTTCGAGAATATCGACGTCACATATGATGGCGTTTGGTATACTTCAATTTTTTCGTGACACCGCATGGTCCATATTGTCAAGTGTGCCTTCAAGTAAATCAAAATTACGTAAGATGGGGTTGGGTGTACTCACTTCGTCTGCAGTACCGCATTGTGCGTTTATTTCAAATCGCCGAAATCCCAAGCCGGACACGAACAACGCCCTGGACATAGGCGCCAAAGATGGAAATGCGATGGACAAGGACCAAAACGAACAAACGTAACGTACCGCACGTAGGTCTCCTAGCTGAACATGAGATGGTTGATAAAGCAACTAGGACTGAGGCATTGTTATTAAAAATTCATCAATTAATTTCATAAGGACTAAAAACTAAAATGTGTTAGGAATGGAAAAGGACCAACCTTGCTCCCACCCTCATGCTCGCTCTGACCGTGCTTCTTTTCAGGGTCCACAGGCAGCCACAGATCCATCTCATCACCCTCATGAACGTTGCTCATGGGAAACTCGGCGACACCCAACAAGTCATCATTATCAAGCACATCAAAGTCCATCAGCATCAATTTTAAAACCTGTACCACAGCACGTGTTCACAACTGCCATCCCCTTGACTGTTCGGGCTTGGAGCTACGTTCAGTCAGCTGGCAGTTGCCTACTTGGCAGTTGGCAGGACTTCCTTCTACATATCCTCACTCTGGGGCCTCACGCACGTTCAATTGCAATGAGAATGCCAGAGTCATATGCATGCGCCCAGTAAAAGCAAAAATACGCACGCACGACCCCCCCTCCCCCCCCCCCCCACACACACACACACACACATAGGTATTTTGTGTGTATGTATGTGTGTTTGTGTGTGAGAGAGGGGGGGGGGGAGAGAGAGAGAGAGAGAGAGAGAGAGAGAGAGAGAGAGAGAGAGAGAGAGAGAGAGAGAGAGAGAGAGAGCGAGAGAGAGAGAGAGAGAGAGAGAGAGAGTGTGTGTGTGAGAGAGAGAGAGAGAGAGAGAGAGAGGAGAGAGAGAGAGAGAGAGAGAGAGAGAGAGAGAGAGAGAGAGAGAGAGAGAGGAGAGAGAGAGAGAGAGAGAGAGGAGAGAGGAGGGTGGGGGGCGCGGGAACGGACGCGCACACGACCCCCTCTCTTGCCATATCCCTTTCTTGATAATCCCCGAGTGGGTTCCCCCCACACCCTCCCATGCCTGCCCTCAATCAACTCCGCATTCCCCTTACCTCACCTTCTTCCTTGCCCGTGTCTCAAATTGTGCTCCATCGTTTCCTCCATCACCCTTTAGCCCCCTTTTCCCGTCCCCCCACCCTCATCTTTCAACTTTTCTTTCCCTCCTGGCCTTTATCGAGATAATGCCAACGGGCCAATGGATTACCGACGTAGGGTTCAATTCGTAATATCGCAATAGAACATAGCATTTTCCAAAACACCCCGATGTTCCGCATGTTCCGTTGTTCCGGATTCGTAAGCATTTCCTCGATTACGTTTCTCCCCACCTTTCCATGCGAATTATATTTCTCCCCTTACTTTTGATCGTCATCGCCTTAGAGTTCCGTAATTTTACCCAAATTAGGTCTAGAAGTTCAAGCACCCCTGGAAGAAGGCGGGGTGGGGTGTGTGGTACCGTTGTTCCACATGAACAAAACTACTCGTGACAGTTCCATCGAACTCTTTGTCGGGGAAAACATGGCGCCAGTGCTAACACCCTGGTATGCTCCACAGGCGTGGCAGCTCATCAAGTTCTACTATTACAGATCTTCAAGAAAGCTTCAGAATGTCTAGATGAGATGTCGGCCGAAGCATCCACTCATTTCTTTCTGCTCTTGGCACTTCTGGTGCCTGGCTTCAGGGCACTTTTGAACCTCTAGTGTAAGTCATGACTTACACTAGATCACTGATCAGGCCTTCTCAGCTGCCAGGGCACACCACTTCAAAAGCCTAACGTCCTTACATGCCTAGCAGCCGCTCCGGAGCTAGGCACATTCAAAAACGATCTAGAGGTTTCTTATATTTCCTGTCCAATGGACAGCCTGCTCGCTTTCCAGCTACTTTTATGTTTTCTTTGAAGGAAAGCCCCTGAAGCCGCTATCCTTAACGATATGCAAACCATACCAGGACGGATGCTTTTAATTGCTGTAGGCAAGTCTTTCAGGCTGAACGTCAATGGAGTAGGTGTTTCCGGTTATCTTTTCATAACAGGTCAGACCAGGGCGGCGATAGGTATCCCGTTCAATGGAATGAATCAAAATTCGACTTCGTAGCAATTACACAGCAAAATCCAATTCCGTAGTGTCTCAACAATGGCTTCAGAGACTGCCTCCCAGGTTTCTGCCCGTAACACATGCGTAACATGAGAGTCAGTCTTGCCAGTCTTAGAAGGCTAGCCATAGCAATTGCAAAGTCACCAGGAAGTTCAATTTTGTTGTAGAGTCGTTACGAAGTCGACTTTGTTTGGTAACACAGTTAGGTTGGAACTAAACACCGCGGCCCCGTTTTGACCTGTCACGATAACATAACTGGAAACACTGCCTCCATTCACTTTCAGCTTGACAGACTTACGTACTGCAGGCGAAAGAAGCCGCTCTGGTTTGGACATGGAATCCTTAACGACAGCGGCCAAAGGGGATTTCCAGCAAAGCAAACACAAAAATACCTCGAAAGCGTGCAGGCTGTCCATTGATTCCTAACCAATATTGGTCAGGAATTTAACTCAAACTTTGGATCGATTTCGAACGTACCGAGCTCGGGAGCGCCTTCTACGCGGTTCCACATATGTAAGGACATAAGGATTTTACAGTCGCGTGCCTAGGCAGGTGA